>JAGSMP010000576.1:0-140540 GCA_029286625.1 Parnassius orleans
AAATGAGGATATCCGCAGTAGAACCAGAGTGACCGACATAGCCCAACGGATTAGTAAGCTGAAGTGGCAATGGGCCGACCATATAGCTCGAAGAACTGACAACCGATGGGGAAAAAAGGTTCTCGAGTGGCAGCCTCATACCGTTAGGCGAAGTGTAGGGCGGGATTCAGTAACGATTACTTAATCGCCTTCAAATCGTGAGAGATCAGTTGCCGTAACTGAAAAATATGAAAATCTTTCGGTGGGAGATTCGGTGAGTAATGGAGAGTGATATATTTACTACGACATTCATTAGTTATTACATTTTATAGTCCACATTAATTGTGATTAATTGGCGATTTGATAAATAAGTTGCTAAGTTGTTGAACTTTCCTACTATCACTTCCCAGTCTTATGTTATCTTAAAAACTAGAATGATTTCGAGAGCTAGAAGGCTCTAACAGGTTTGTCACCTGTATTCTATATTTATAGGATAAATCTGTAGAAAAGTCGTGTCTGTTATTCTAATATTTTCTGTGAAAAACAATTCCAGGGCACTAAATAAAGGGCATTGAAGCCAAATTAGTGGTTTTAAGAATTTTTGTCTGTCTGCCTGTCTGTCTGTCTGTGTATTCCCGATTCACGCAAAAATTACTGGACACATATTCCATGAAATTTTGTGTGTAGGTAGTTAGAGACTCGGGGCAACTTGTAGACTACGTTTAATCCGAATGTGGAACTTCAAAAAAAGAGGGTTAAGTATTTTCTTTCCGCAAGATGTTAATTTCTATTTTATATTATTGATTATATGTGTTTTTTAATAAATAACACATTTATAAATAGAGCATAAAATTAGTTTTAACCTTTGCGTAATAATTTGAACTACGCCAACAATTTACCTTTCACTTTATCAAAACAGTGCCATCTAACAAAAATTCAAAAGTAGTAACATTTCACTACCAGTTACTAATAAATAAAATAAAAATGAATAACTTACATTTATATGTTTAAATAATTTGATCCATAATTATTTGAAAATTCTAACGTAATTTTTTTTAGTTCTTTCGTTAATTCATTTTAGTAGGAATTAATTAAGTTTGTAATAACTAATTACTACTTAAATAGTAGATAATACTGACATCTATCGAAAATCATAAAATGTGAAATGTTTATAAGTTTAATTTCTAATCTATAAAAAAGTTTTGTTTGTCTATAAATAAACTGACAAAAACTATATTTATTGCAAAACTTTCACTACCATATAGTTTCAATAAAAAGATTTTTATATATGTATTAGCCAGATCTAAGAATTAATAATATCATAAAGTAGTTGATTTAATTAAATTTAACATTTTTGTTTGACTATATCATGATATAATTTGACCAAATCAATGAATAGGATCGTCTGGCGATATTAACAACTAAACACAACATTGCTATTTCTTCATATGCTATTTTTTCATATTGTTATATCGTAAAACAATTTCATTACACACCGCTAGCAGCGCTGATTGCGGATTTTTGACAGAAGCAGAATTTTTAGCACTAGAAGGGTCGGGGAACATGCTACCTCATTAAACCGCGACCGTCAAATTGACGGTATATTGGATTGAAACAAAATTATGCATTTTGAATGTTGGTTTTAATTACTTAAATACTTTGATTACATGGAACATTTATGAAAAACAAATATTTTATAGACTTTTTTTACGCATTGACCACAAACAGCTTTTTGGCAAACAGTGCATATATCGCAGGTGCGGTTTTTTTTAACATTTCGAATTAATTTGAAATTGACGTCTTTTTTTGGTGTGGAAGGCTGTTCTTCGGTAATATCTATATACACTTTGAATGGCGTTGAACATTGTTTTTTACTTATGTACTCAGCTCGAATTTCACTTACGAGTTGGAGAATATAATTATGGCGAGAAATGTTTTCACCTGTAACTTTCCTATAAACAATCCATGAATTTATAGCGGCTGAATCTAAAATATTGTAGAAGACATGGACTGGCCATCTTCGAGTTCCAGCTCTTACGGTGTACTTTCGTGCCATTTGGTCAACTATGTCCACGCCCACCTTGGTTTCGTTATAAAACTGTACAGTCTCAGGAAGTTTTTTTGAATCAGTATCAATATGAACATTTTGATGTAGTGTACTCAAGATAATGACATTTTTTCCAGGTTTACCTTGAGAAACTGTTAGGGTTGCGTTTGTTGCCGATTTCAAAATAAAGGTTTCATATCTTTGTGTACGAATGTTTCTACAAATTGGTGGTACTTCTCGTCTTGCTCGTCTCATTGTTCCAACAATACTTCTTTTTTCAGATCTTAGCTTTTCTGCTAATGTTAGAGATGAGAAAAAATTATCCGTTGTAACGTATCGACCTTTTTTGAGATAAGGTTGTAACAATTTCATAACTACATGTTCTGGTAATGAAATATCACTTAGGCGCTCAACATGTTTTCCTCACCAAACAAATATTTGTTCTCAACATCCACTAATAATCAAAACTTGATTCCAAATTTATAAGGTTTATTTGCAATGTATTGTAAAAAAGGACAACGTGGTTTCGATGGAAATAACTGTTCGTCAACAGTCATATTTTCACCAGGAATGTAACACATTTGACAGTTTTCTATGAATTTATTCAATATATCAGAAACCATTGCAAATTTGTCTGTAGATAAACGCGTATCACGCGTACTTCTCAAATCAAATTGCAAATATTTCATTATTTCTTTGAATCTATTTTTACTCATTGTGTTTTTGAAAACTGGGGGACCCCATTCCAGGGACCATAAAATATCTAAATCTAAATGGCTCATGTTGTAAGCTCCACGTGCATAGATCAAGGCAATGAAGGCATCTAACTCATCTAAAGAAATTTCCCACGAATTGTTTTGACATTTTATACGTGCTTCAGTTTCGGTGCAAAACTTTATGTGTCGTAATATATATTCTTGAATAAAAATTCGCCAGGAAGAAAGAACTTTTTTGTTTTCTACATACCGCTTAGCATATGGAGTAGGACCTGAAACTTCTCTCCACCACAGTTCCACTACCACTAGAAATACACGTCCATTCAGTGCCATCACTAGCTACTTGACTCATATCTACTTCTGGCAATGATGACGTTCTAACTAGCCTCCCTTGTGCTGTGCTCTTCTGCCAGGTCCAGGTCTGGTGCCACGACATCTTCGTCTGCCACGATCGTTGTGTAAATTCCTGTCCAGCATTTCAGTGTCAAAAGGACTTTGAGTATGAGTATCAATTTCAGAATCCTCCGATGTGGAACTTTCTTGTTCTGGCTGAAAGTCCCCATCCGCGTTTTCGCAAAGCTCCACTGATAATTCATTGTCACTTTCATCACCTGAGACATCTTCTTCAATACCAGTCGTCGCAATAACTCCCGTTCTATTTCTAAAGTCAACAGTCGATTTGAACTCATTTTATAATGTAAACACACGACAATTCACCTCAAAGAATCAGTTGAAACTATAAGTCATGTCATCAAATACAAAATATAAATAAAAGTTACGGTCAGGACGTAGAAAGAAATCTATTGTTTTCAATACTTCACACTAATTGATGTGGCGTCGAATTGACGGCATCCGGTCTTATTAGGAATAAGAAAGCATTTCTCGTTTAACAATCATAACTTACTTATTTTTATTAAGTTAAAACTTATACAATCATAAGTTAGGAAAAGTCATTAAATATGAATACAAACTGAAAAATAGATAAAAAGTTATTAGCGATCAAAATCATTTTGCCGTAAAAGTGACGGCGTTGACCCTTCTAGTGTTAATAGAATCTACATCACTTTATGCCTAATTTATGTATAATATAAATGTTGGTAGCTTTGTTGTGTGATTGGACCATCCCAGTTGCAACTCAACTTATTGTCGCTGAGTATTAGAGGGTACAGTTTTTGTTTTCATAGTCTTAATCTCATAATAGCGCCATCTACTTACTGGTAAATAAATTAATAATAAGTAACTTTCAGCATCAAAAATTGTCAGACTTAAGATATCCAAACCGGTGTCGGCATGATTTATGGTTATTGTCACTATTAGCAAAATGACTAAAACAACTGTGTACACAAAACAGTAATTAAGACAGAATGTCTTTAGTTGAATATGTTGGGTGTTTATCAGCATAGCAATATTTCACCAACTTCTATTTGTATCAAGTCCGATGTAAGTAATTTAAAATTAAATGGACTGTAATATTTTCATCTATAAATGATGGAATAGTTTGAATGACTAATTACAAGGTAGATGTTGTCCACAATAGTGCAAAAGCTTCATTTCAGTTTTTATGAGTTTTATTTAAGCAAATACGAGAGCCGTGTAGCTCGCCGTAAGATTTCAAAGCACAGGAACAAAAGTGTTTGATTTCCGCGAGAACCAATGAAACTGGTAAGGAAATTTTATATGCTTATTTTTCACGTGCTTGAAGTGGTAATGAATAACTTGGCGGTGAAACCTTGATGTCTAAGTAGTTTTAAAAAAAATCGTGGACATGTGAAACCACTATTTGGTACATGGGTAATTAGCAGTCCTGTGCACAGTCGTAAGACGTATGTAAGCTGCTTCTTTACTTTTTTACTTTTAATGAGACTTAGAAAAGAGTTTGTCATATATTAAGATAGCTTTCATATTTCAGAGATAGCTGAAATGAGTAAATGAACAGGCTCTTGCGAAAAAGTACTACAAATATCAAAGACAGCAAATTTTATACGCATGTTTATTTTTATTTTAACTATGAGTAAATAAAAATAAACTGCAACTGCATTGATAAAATATTGAAAGTTATTCGGTAATCGATCCGATAACTTTCAAGATTTTCGTAGTACGTAAGCAATCCAAATTCGATCCGCAACCGAGACCACTCATATTTTAATTGCAATTTGAAGTTTCGATTTACAACGTTCTCGGTGGTCAAGGAAAATATCGCAAGAAAACCTGCATATTTGAAAAGTTAAAAAAATATTTCGGAAATCATTTTTAGGTATACTTATGTGAAGTCGGTCAACCCACGTTGGAGTCAACTCAATCAACTTTTTTTTGTCCTAAAACTCGCTGCGGCCTGTTTGCAGTAGTGAGATGTATGTAGGCCTACTTTTTTAGTTTTAATAGGCATATTACTGCTGATCATAGGCTTCTCCCATTGTTTGTCAAATAGGCCGGATATTTGCAATAGTATCCACGCTTGGCAAGTGGGTTGGCAATAGCAGCTTTTTATTAGTCTGCACTGTTATCAGGAAGATGCTGCTACCCATCTTCTGTTTCAGTTCCCCTTCTGTCGCCTCTTACGACACCCACGAGACGAAATGAGGTATTGATTTCTATTTCGTTGCTCTACCTAGCCTCTTCCTAGCCTGAAGTCGATGGATGCAGGTGGCAGGATCGTGCTTTAAGGCATGCTTTAGGAGAGGCCTGTGTTTAGCAGTGGACTTGTGATGCGCTGTAATGATGATGATTTATCTACTGCAAGGTATATAATTAAAATGCAACTAAATAGAGCAGCTTTGAGTTGCAAAGACGGCATCCCATTTTTATGTGGTAGAGTCACGATGCAGTGGTTATTACAGCTACATCAGCAATGGATCGGCTCAACCATAAGTGCTGCAAATCACCTAAATCTTTAGGAATCAAATATAAGTTAAATAGGTAAAATGCAACGCGATATAATCAGTTAAAAAATTGTGATCAATATTCAGCGAAGCGTTTGTTTGTAATGTTAGCATCAATACCTGGCAATCATTATTCAGCAATACAAATACATTTGCTTATGCGTGGCAACATTGCAAATATTCGCGGACAGAAAACAAATGAACATATAATTACTGCTTGATATAAACATTGACTGCTTGTTTTGTTAGTGGCGATACGATTGTATTTGTTAAAGTATCACTATTTGATACCATTCTGAGTCATAGATCATAGGTGTCATAGGTGAATGTTGAGAACCCTTCTTACTCTTAAAGAGGCATACCGTCTTATATCTCAGTGGTGACTATGCATCTGCATTTTGATTCTTAATCGAAATATAAATATTATAGAATTATAAATGTTATAGCATATTGTAATTATATAATTATATATATATAACATTTGGTAGAATGTGTGCTCCCTGTGTCCGTAACTTCTTTTAAAAATTCATTATTTATTCATTACAGCATATCAAATGTCCAGAGGTGAACATAGACCTTCCCCACAGATTGCCTAGCGTGGCAACTGTGGTAAGCATTACCATTATAATATTTACCATAGCTGCCACGGTTTGCAGGCTTGTTTTCAACCGCAGTTTTCTTATAAAATATTATATATCTATAAATAGTAAATATTAATACTTACGATCCACCTTAGCTTCGCCTGGATTGGATTGAATAACTAATCGCTCCATATTCCTCTCAGAGTTGAGAGAAGGCCCTGTGCCTTTAACTGAACGTTCTCTTTACTTAATATGTTTTGAATTAAATATTTCGCGGCAGACTAATGAGGGCATCCACAACTTTTTCTGCCGCCAGGCGGCGCTATGAGAGAATCCGGTGAAATATTTGACAGATTTCATATAGGGGAAGTTAAATTGTTAGGAAATTATAAAGTTTAATGTTTCTTTCTAAAATATTAGTTATATTTTATGTAAATTAACAAATATGTTTAGATAAATGCTACACTGCGGCAATTCCTAAAAGTAAAATAGTTAAACAGAGAGGAAAATGTGCAAAAAGATAAGTAAACAGTGAGCCATTGTTTTGTGTTTAGAAACTGAAAACTTTTATTTGCAACGCAAATTTTCACTTATGATGATACTGTGTAACGAACCTCTTCCTTCACTTCACCTCAGTCCCAACTGGCAGCACCTTAGTTGTAAGTAATAGAATGGGAAAAGATTGCTTCGTATTTTATATACAAATTCAAGACATTTTTTTTTTCAAAGTTTAATTACATTTAATTATAATATATAGTGGTGGTCGTATAATTAGAAACATTACCAACGGTCCTTGACATTATGTAAGATACTTCCCCGCAATCGTTTTTATTTTCAAATTAAACAATAAATAGGACAACAATATGTTCAACGATTTATTATTTATTAGAAAAACATTATAAATCCCATTACACAAGTGCAGTTTCAATATTACATCACGTATTTAGTAGTTTAGTAGTAGTAATTAGTATTGTTATTTATAAATAGCTACTATCCACAGCCTACCAATAGTTAAAATTAATATTTAGTGGCGTATCCCTTATTATTAATAACAGCACTGCAAGGACGTGGCATTGATTCAATCAATTTCACATTGTTCTAGGGGATTGAATTCCATGCTTCAACAAATGCTTCATATATTTCGTTTTGACTGGTGTTACGTTTGTTTGACTTTTTTTTAACAATACTAGAGATTTTCTATCGGATTAAATCCGGACTATTTGCTGGCCAGTCTAAAACGGATATACGCTGTTCGTTAAGGAAACATTTGACGCTATTGGCCGTGTGTTTAGGGTCATTGTCATGCTGAAAGATCCAGGTTACAGGCAAATGATCGTCCGATCAGGGAATCATTGTGTGCTCTAAGATATTGTATTGCCATTGATCCATTGTACCTAAATCTTCTGAACGTCCAACTCACATCCGGAAAAACACCCCAAACTTTAATGTTACCGCCACCGTGCTTGACTATACTCCTGTGTATTTATATTTAAAAGCATTGTTTACAGGACGTCTAACATAGCGCTTTGATCGGAATTTACCATATTTATTTTTGTTTCATCTGAAAATAACACTTTTTTCATTCTCGTACCGTCCAATTAACACATTTTTAGCGAATAATAATCGCTTCTCTCGGTGTTGCTTGGTAAGAAGCGGCACCTTTCGAGAGATTCTTCCAAACAATTTAGCTTCCACTAATCTTCGGCGTATCAGTCTTGACGAGATGTTTCTCGGGTCATCAGGCGAAAAAACTTCATTTTTAATCTGGTTGGAGCCTTTACTTGGGTCTTTTTTAGCAACACGAACGATTAGCGTATCTTCCTGGGGAGGTTTTCTTACCGAGCCTTTCTAAGAATATTTTCAACAGTTCCATGTGTTTAATAATAATCAATTGCATTAAAAACTTTCTTAACAGAACAATTTAAATGCTCAGCTATTCTTCTGTACGCCCACATATGATCTATATGTAAATTAACAATCATTTGCCTTCTTGACGCGTCACAACTTTTATTTTTGCCCATTTTTAACAAAATAAAATTCAGATTAAATTTTAAATTGCCGCCAAAATAGTAGAAAAAGCCAATAAAGGAATGTTATTCTCCAATTTCAAGAAAAGAACGAGCTATGGATGCTTTTTTTAAATGTTTCTAATTAGGCGTCCAAGCGGCCAGTAACAGAAAATAAACTCCATGTGTAAGACTCATTTTGTAATTAAAAGTAAGATATGTTTTATATTTTATGCATTTAATGAGTTTTTTATTTGAGTGGCTATATTATTGCATGATTATTAATTATTGAATGTGTATATTTTTTACGAACATTTCTACGTTGAAGTTATACTTTCTTTATTCATAAGAAGTGTTTCTAATTATACGACCACCACTATATATGTGCTATTTTATTCGATAACTTGTAGCCATCTTGTAGATAGTGACATAATCCTGTGTTGTAGAAATCTGGGATTTTTAATCGCAAAAGTGTTTTGACAGTCCTCTCTTGATGTTAACCTAACACTACCCAAAGAATTGTGGAGAGACTGAAACAGGTAAAAATGTGAGGGTACAAGGTTAGGACTATATGATGGATGCATTAACACTTCCCAACCAAGCTCTCTCAATTTCTGCTGCATCACCAGTGATCATTTTTTTTTCAAAAATAGTTCGGTTTCATTACGTTTCAATAGAGAATCGCAAATAAGTACACGATTCGTTAGGTTTCTTTCAGTGAGCTCGTGTGATACCCAAATATCGAGTAACTACTAATATGTCGATCTTGCTCCACTTTTTCAAAAATGGCATCGACTTTATCGGTATGAGGGCGACCAGAGCGAGCTGCATCTTTAACGTCAAAATTCCCGGACTGAAAACGCTTGAACCAACTTTGTGCTACTCTTACTGACACTGCATTAGATCCATAAACGTCACAAGTTTTTTTCGCGGTTTCCATCTAGATAAGTACCACCTTCTCGCCTATTTATGCCACAGAATTGCACTCGCTGTCATGTTCTGGTTTAAAAGTAAGGAGCGCTAGTACCACACGTACATAAACTCTCACGCCTCTTACCCAGAGGGGTAGACAGAGACTATGAACATCCATTTGACACGATCCTGAAACACCTATCTTGCTTCTATTACGTCCATATACCCAAACATTCATGCTCGTCGGTTAAGGGTACTTTTAGAGAAAGATAATTACTGAATTTATCCTGATGCTATTTAAAACATGAAATCACCACTCAAAGTTGTTTCCTCATACATAAATCTTCATGATTCAATATTTTGTTGCCGTGTTACAATTTTGTTACCTTGAGTCTTATCAAGCTCGCCTGATGTATTTGCTTGCTCCTCGAGGCTGCCAACTGAACAAATAACTGTCATATTTTAAACGATTTCCAAATATGGAAACAATAATTTGATTATAATAGGTTTATCTAATGTACGTAACACGATATTTCCTAGGTAGTAAATCCATTTAGCGGATTTTATTTTCCATGTTATGAAATTCAAGTAGATCCGATGATAACTGAAGTCGGTAAATAATATTTTGTATAGAAGAAAGGTGACAAAGGAGAAAACAATCCATCAGATGGTAAGTGGATGCTGTGGCCCATAATCATCTATTTTATCCTCCCTTACAATTTATTCTGGTATTCTGTGATTGCGGGGTCCTTCACCCAGTCGAGCCGTCCCATTCGTGCTACAACCATAATTTAGCTGCAGCATTGCTCTACCACGTGTAAAATGTAGATACGTTGTCACCTTTGACGACTAAGGTAGAACACCTTGTTACCAGTAAAACGTGTCAACGGAAACGGGACTATACGGGCTTAATCGAAATTGCGCAGACGTAAAGATTATTGCACAAGTGTACACCAGTGCGTGTTGCCAGTGATGACATATGGGACTGAGATGTGGTCCTTTACTTCCGGCCGTTTCAGGAAGCTTAGGGTCGTTAAGCGAGCTTGGAGAGGGCTATGCTTGGAGTTTATCTGCATTATTTGCAATAGACGGATATTAATTGGCCGCAGCATATATTTACCATCAAGTGGCCTTATGTTGATTTGTCATCCTTATTTGTATAAAAAAATGAATTGCCTCATGGGCTGCAGTTATATTGGATACCTTAACTTTCTTACTGGAACACAGCAGTGAATATGTTTCTCGCGAGCTTGCTAACATAAAATGCGCCTGTAAAATATGTTACAAGGTGGTAAGTGATCTTTTTTGCCTAGGAGCAAGTCTAGGCAGATACAATCCTCGTCTATTCTCGCTCGCTATACTTTTAGTTTCGTTCAATGGTATGAAGAGAATAATTAGTGTGATATTCTAATCTATAACATCTTAATTTGAGTAGTATAAGCGCATCATAAGTTTTATTTGTTTGATGCTTTGCAAGTGTCCATGGTCTACATTACCGTGTAGTAGTCCCCACATTGTCCCGTGGGTGTCGTATGAGGCGACAGCGGGAAGCAAACCAGGAGATGGACAGCAGCGTCTTCCTAATTACAACTAAAAATAAAAAACTGCGATTATCAAACCAGGCAAGTATCACCATAACGCAATTTATGGTGGAAGCATATTTTTTATGACAAACGAGTACATATTCCACCTAAGGTAAGAAGATGCTGTGGCCAAAGACATCAACATTTATCCTCGATTTAGAATCAAAATGCAGATGCGTTGTCTCCCCAGAAGACTAAGATGGAATGTCTCATTTCCATTAAAAAGGTTCTCCGGTTCTCTACACTCATCATACGAAACACAGCAACATGAAGCTGCTATTTCACGCTGATATTTTGTGAGAGCGTGGTTCTTCCCGGATCGAGCATTGTTGGCGACGCGCTTAAAAATTGTTTATAGAAAAATTATTTAATTCTTGTGAAAAAGTATAAACAAGTTGGAGGCTTAAAAAATTGCTATTTCATTTAACAGGCACTTAATTTATCTTAGAAGTAAATATATTCAATAAAATGTCGAACGAAAGTTTGGGGTTCGATTCCCCGGTTGAGCGTTAATTCCATGAAAGTTTATTTTGAATTATTTTAGAGTCATTTATTACATAGTGATCAGCTGTGCAATACGAATAGAGGTATTATGTTAAATTAAATGCTTATTTTAGAGGGAAATATATTTAGCACTTGAGATTATTTTGTTTTTTGTGATAACAGATAAGAAACATGATGACTGATAAGGATATCATAATTATGTAAACCGTAGTGTTTCATAATGAAAGAGATAGATGTAATTAAGACAAGGAAGGCATTAGCCTAATATCGATGTAATTAGGGTCGTCTAGACATCAGTTGTTCATGTTTTGTGAGATGTGAACCGAGCGCAAAATCGTGTGAATACGAAAATAATTTTTAATAACTTGTAAAAATTTCAGAAATGTATGTAAAAGTAGGTCATAAATGTTTTAGGACTGTTGTGCGTATAAAATAGGATAGTTCTGTGTTATTTTTTTTTAATTTGTGCTAAATATAGTGAAATAAAGATAGTTTTACATAAGAAAATTAAAGTTGTTTTTAAGTGAAAAATATGTGCAAATTTGTGAATTAAACTATTGTAACAGTTAATTTGTTTATGTTTATTAATAAAGATTGTTGTTTCAACCTTGTGTGTTAGATATTTAAGATTTCTAACTTTGAAAAAGTGTTGTAAAATAGGCATATTTTGTTAAATAAATTAAAAAGTTTTCATGTGCTCATAATGTGATGTATGTCATAATATTAAGACCTTTTTGTGCTATTATTATGTATAAATTGTGTAACTGTATGTTTTATATGAATAAAGTTATTGGGAAAAATATAAGAGGGCAATTGTAAAAATCGATGTAAAATAATGCCAAACCGCGCGCGGTGCGCGGTTCTCTTTCGCGTATAGCTTGGAAGTAGCTCAGTAAACTGGTTACTGGTCAATTCGTTACCGGGATCGCACGTCGTTGGCCGTCTTCTTAGATATTGAGAAGGCGTTCGACAGGGTGTGACACTCTGGCTTACTCTATAAGATGAAACAACAGACGAGTATCCTATGCTATGCTGCAGCTAGTGGCGTCATTTCTAGGCGACCGGAGCTTCTACGTCTGTGTCGAAGATGCCGAATCCGCAGTAAAACCATAAAAGCTGGCAAATACAGGGCAGCTGTCTTCGCCGATCCTGTACGCGGCTTATACAAATGATATCCCCACACTGGCAGGGCACCTACGCGAATGGGAGGACGACGAGTTGGCGCTATATGCGGACGATAGCGCCTACTTCACTGTCCAGAAGAGCCTCTCCTCACCAAGATGAGCGCCTGCTGGAACTGCTGCCACCGAGGCTGGATGAGTGTAGGATGGCCGTAAATGTTGGCAAACGACCGCTCCTCACCCGCTGCTACAGATACTTTCCGCCATCGGAAGCCAATAGGCCAGGAGTGAGAAGGCCGTGACCTACCTTGCGCCGGATAGGATCCGACATCTGGCATTACGGACATCGTCGTCCGTAATGCCAAATGTGCGCGGGCGATGTCTGTCTCGTCCTGGCATCCAAGCTTGTAACTGAAGACCAAAATAAAAATCCAAAGATCACCTACGCCGCTCCAGTCTGGTATGCACTCCTGAGCGAACGGCAGAGGCAGCGGTTGCAGTTTCAGCAGAACCAATCACTACGGACCATCGTCGGTGCAGGTCGCTACGTCCGGAATGACGTCATCGCGGCAAACCCAAAATGGATAGCATCCAAGAATTGAGGTGCTGGCCGCGCGCGCATGTTCGACCGCGCTGACAACGGGCCACATGACATGTTAACAATTTAGCACCTCTACATGCTCGGCCACCGGACGCGCGACTTCTACCAAGAGAACTCCTCTCTATAGCGATTAAAGAGTCGAGTATCAACCCACAATGCCGCAGATAGGCCAACTTTAACTTTTATATGAAACCAATATACAGCGACCGGGGAACCGAACCCGAACCGCTGCTCCCTATCAATGCCATGACGACTCCCACGACCGGTGCATAGTAATGCACCGCGAGGAGATTCCAGGAGGCAATGGGGGATGCCCCGAGGCCCGAGACCTGCTATGTGCTAAAACAGCATACACGCAGAAGACAACGTAGGTCAATTCGTTCGGGACCAGCTACCAGTTTTATGTTTAATCATGAAAGAAAAACAAACGCATAGGGAAGTGATAGGAAATTAATGAAAGTTAATGTTGCTCTCTTATGGGGAAATTTTGAAGATAATTGCTGTTTTATTTCCTGAAATATCTTCCACAAAAGAAAACACATAACAGTCCACCGAAGATGTCTTATTAAGACGGCGAGACCGGGAACACTGTAGTAGGACCCGTAATCTTGTTCGTCCCACCTTTCTTCTGAGAAAGGTCCAGCGGACGCTCTTGCGTTATACTCCTTCACGTGGTTCACATCCACCTCGTTGTTCCCGTTGTAAAATGGTGGAATAGTACACAAAGTAAAAGAACCTTTTTTTTAAGAGACAACCATCAAAAACCCCATTAATTTCATCATCATACAGTTTTTCCCACCATGCAAGACACTATATTGTTCATTTTCTTCATCAGTCCGTAGTTGTCCACAGCTGGTTATGGGTTTTTACCGTTAGTGGAAGAATTGCTTTCATCGTCACGTTTGGCAGGTAGATTAACGATCGCATTTCCAGTATCAGATGTCTGGTGCCTTTGACGATGCTCCACATTGTCAGTCTGGTTGTTTTAAGCCAATCAACATCATCATCAACATCATTAAAGCCTTTCAAAAGTCCACTGCTAAACATAGGCCTCCCCCAAGACATGCTACAAGTGTTCTGCAATAAATATAGTAAATAATTCAAAAGAGAGTAAACAACGAATTAGCACAATAATTGTTTCTTTTTCTCCAACATTATAATCAATTACAGCGACCCATGGTTGCCAAACAATTTTCAAACATAGAAATGAGTAAAATGTTCTTATAACGTCGCACACTTGACTTGCGTCCCTTCCGCAATTGTTGTGGACAACAGATATTACGAAAGTCGTTAGCAACAGCTGTTTGTTGTTTTCATTTAATAACAACTGTAGTTAGAATTATTGGAGTTTGAAATAAGTTCTTTTATTAAAAACACATGACACGTAAAAATTTCTCATATGGAATTTTAAATTAAAAAATTATACCGTTTGTATTTATTTTTAATTAATTAAATAAGGCGTTACTTTTGCGGAATCTTATAATAATTTTACATCTTTGATTAACCCACTTCAATACACGAGAAGGCAGTATATTTTATGTACACCGGTTTCTTGAAACGGCTGCACCGATTTGAAAGATACTTCTTTTAAATAAATATGTTATAATTCACGGATAAAAAATATCCAATAAGAGTACTGCAAGGCCCATTTCCGGGTTTCTTATCTACTGCCCTTTATTATTATTATTTATTTTATTATTCAGGTAGATACTCCCTTTTTGTTAGTACACTTAAAACTAGGGGTTAGTTAATTTACATAATACAATAAATATTATACAACACCGAAATTATCATTTTTATTATTAAGCATACTGGGCCTGGAACCCATATGCACTGTGTTCCAGTGTCTCATCACAGGGTAATCTTGCCTTCCATATATGGAAGCTAGGGGGCTGTTGGTGCTGTCTCGCACACGACGTATCAAGGAGGCTATTCTTTTGCGTAATATTGTGATTGAACGTTTCGTTCTGTATTGCGATCCCTTTTATTACACAAAAAAACATGTATCAAACCGCTTTATCACAAATTATTCGTTCAGCAACAATTAAGACGACTTAAAATTAAATAACTTTAAGTTAAACGTAAGTTATTGAACCAGTATTATATTTCTAACCGAATTCAAAAAGAAGGAGGTTCTAATTTCCACGCGTATGTCTCCCGACTGTCCCAGAAGAAGACTAATGTTTTTCGAGTGTATGTATGTATGTATGTCTATTTCTTTGTCACGCTCTGTAGCCTAAATGACTTAATGGATCTTAACATTAGGATGTCTTTAGAATCGTCTTAGTTGTGAAAGTGACATGGGATATTAACTATTTTCTTTTCCGTAAACTATTTTACGCATTCGGGTTTTTTTAATTACTGTTTTAACCGATTAATATAAAATAGTTTGTACTTCAGAGGTGGTCCCATTAAATTGGAAGCAAAAATTCCACCTTTAAGGGTGTACCAATAAAGGATTTTTAATGTAACTTATTTAGACAATACTCTACGAATACGTGTTAGAGCCATGCTGCAGCTATATTGTGGTTGTAGCACGAATGGGTCGGCTCGACCGGAAGTACCACGCCTCACAGAATACCAGCGTAAAATAGCTGCCAACACTGCTGTGTTTCGTATGGTGAGTGTAGAGTAGAGACCCTTTTACTGGACCTTTTGCCTGCACTCAGTCTTTATTACAGCCACAAGCCCACTGTTGAACATAGGCCGCCTCATATGTTGCCTCCAATGGGAATTTCGTTAACACGTTGCTGGTGAGTTTGTTGTTAACTTGAACTTTTGATATTCCTTTGTCTTCTCAAAAGGGTAAAATAATTAAACTTTTTAACAGTTTAATTCTAAAAATGTTGCCCTTACGAAACGTTTTTTACAGCGCAAAAACGAAAGTAAGTAAGACCCGACACGGTACAATCGCAACACAACCATCATTGTCATTGTGTAACTCTGGTAGGAATCATTGACCGGAGGCATCACTCCCCAACTGTGTTATATTTTTTCATCATCATTCATATTTGAAACCTAAACTATGATATTAACAGGGTAAAGCACATTCCGCCTACCCCATATAATCCCGTGGGTGTCGAAAGAGACGATAGAGGGAAATGTAACAAGAGATGGGCAGTAACATTTTCCTGAAAATCACACGAAATAATATAAAAGTTTACATAACATAACATAAACACTCACGCCTGTCATCTAGAGGGGAAGACAGAGACTACGAACTTCCATTTGGCACGATCCTGACACACCTCTCTAGCACCCTTTTAATCCATACGCATACATGCTCGTCGGTGAACGGCAGAGTCGAAAAGGGACGCCCTAGATGAAATTTTATGGACCAAATTGGCGATATATTATAGATAAGCAAATTTAAGTGTACCCTTAACCGACCAGCAAGCATACGTATGTAAAAGTAAACTTTAAAAAAATACCTGTTAGACTCTACTGTTCACCTATCACTCTTTATGTTTTTCCTCACGGAAAAGTCAACCCTGTGTTTTAGAAAAAAACAAAATGATGAACTTAATGTAAGAAATACAATGTACTTGTGCTATAAAATAATAAAAAGCATTTTTGTGAATAGTTGACTTTGTCAGGATTCGTATGCAGAACCCGAGGCTTACTAGCCTACTATACTTGACCACTAGAGCACGCGCTCGTGCCAATAATTATAATAAACCCGAGTCTGAATTAGCAGGCAGTGGTTAATGATGGCGCCGAGCACCGTATTATCCGGAACACGAATAATTCCTGTGGCAAAATGCCAACTTGTGCAGCTTGTACTCCCAGAGACGTTTATGGTTATGGACGCCTTGGATCATGTTTTTCATTTTACAGACAAACATAATAATTCACTGGCGTAATACCATTTCTTCGAAGTGAATTCTAAAAATAATATTTTGATACTAGCGATCCCGTCAACAGCGTCATCTACCGGGTCCAATTGGAGATCTAAACCGTCCAGGGACTCACAAACACGTGCAAAAATTTCATCAAAATCAGTTTTTTAAGAGCCGTTTAGGAGGAGTGACAAACACACGTACAGAAGAATTACATAAATGTGTATAAAGATTTAAAGGTATATTACTCGTAATCCTAACTTCAACCGTTTTTTTTATTTTGCATTACAAAATTTACACTGCTAATAGAATATAATGGAATAATTTTTATTTTATATATGTTTTATATATGTTTAATTTTATTGAAAGTCATTTCTTATAATTTTCGGAGATAAAAGCTTTGAGAAACCAGCGAGACATACACAATTTATCATTATTATCATTACAGCTCTTCACAAGTTAACTACAGAACGAAGGCCTCCCCCAAGTAATTCCACAAAGTGTCACTGTTATTATTTTGTGTTCATTTTGCAACACAAGCCATTTAATTATTGAAACTCATCAAGCATAGCAATTTTACAAAAGGAATATACATATATAGTAAATATAGCAGTTTGTTTTTGAATTAATATAATAAATTATATATATAAGTATATATAATTTATTATGTTACGTTCTCGTATGTTACGTATATATATATATATATATATATATTTAAATGGAAGTGCGCCAAGATCAATCGATACGAGAACGGATGAGGAAGAGGAAGCTTGCTCTGCTATTTGTATTCAACTTAGGAAAATAACTTATATAAGAAGCGCTGCGTTTGCATCATATTGTTACGAAAGCTAATTCATCTTTCAACCAGAATTAATGGATTGTAATTTATTAGATAAAATTGGGCAACACTCGGGGTTTCCGTGTAATAGACTAAGAAATGAGGATATCCGCAGTAGAACCAGAGTAACCGACATAGCCCAGCGGATTAGCAAGCTAAAGTGGCAACGAGCTGGCCATATAGATCGAAGAACAGACAACTGATGCGGAAGAAAGGTTCTCGAGAGGCAACCTCTTACCAGTAAGCGCAGTTGAAGGTGGTCCTAGATTGAGTGACGACCTGGTAAGATATCCAGGAAGTTGATGTATGCAGGTGGCCCAGGCCCGTGCTTGCCCAGTAGCGTTACTTGGCAGGCCTATGTTCAGTACAGCACTACATTTTTTAGGATTTGATAACGTGCAAAGTATTTAGGATATGTCAATAAATTTTCAATTTTTTTTAAATATGAAATTCTATAATAAAAAAAACTAAAGCTAGTAATTTTTTCTCTATTCAAAAATATTATGTGTTATCTCTGTTCAATAAAAAACAGAAAACAATTTGTTCAGACAGAAATTGTCATGAAAATTCATATATTTCTAAAATCACTGCAATGTCGACACTTTGTTTTTAGATCATGAATTTAGTCTTGTTATTTTTCACGTATAAGAACTGCAATGACTACGTTTATTAATTCCGACAAAATAAACTATTGTTTTGTCCGCATTTGGTAATAGTAATTGGCTACTGCAGCTATTAGGTACGGCAACCAACCTCGACGATGAAGCAACAAATAAGTTGTCACCTCTGAAGTTGAAGATTCAAGACCTAATAACGGGTAATAAGTGTACTTAGTTTTAAAGAATAAGGGTGACAAACGAACACACATTCCACCTGATAATAGGTGGATGCTGTGACCCATAGACATCTACATCTATCGTCAATAAATAATGAAAACAGATGCGTTGTCAGCCGTAAGGACTAAGATGGAATGCCTTTTCCAGTAAAAGGGGTCTCCGGTTCTACACTCACCATACGAAACACAGCAGTGTTAAGCTGCTATTTTACGCTGGTATTCTGTGAGAGCGTGGTCCTTCCCCGGTCGAGCCGACCCATACGTACTACAACTATATTACTAATATAGCTGCAGCATGGCTCTACCACGTAAAAAATTCTTTCCTGATAGACGCCCAAGGCGCCAAACGAAACGCCAAAGAAACCAAAACCGATATTGGTTAAGTTTCAGGATGTTGCTGTTCGTAACCAAGTTTGTTTTTCAGAAACCAAACTTAAGGGCACAGGTGTCACAATATCCGAGTTCCTAATAAAAGACCGTCACAGGATGTTCATGGAGGCCAGGCAGAAGTTTGGCATAAGTAAATGCTGGACCAGAGATGCTAATATCCATATTATGGCTCCTGACGGTAAGCTTCACCAAATTGAGTGCATGACAGAACTAGACGCCGTTCCAGTAGTATCAGCAACTGCTTCGCAAGTACAGATGGCAGCCAGTGGAGAAAGTGGATCGATCTGACAAAGTAATTCAACGCTCTAAGAGATTAGCGAAGAAGTAAGATTTCATACAGATTTATTAATTTTTTTTTCTTGATTTCATTATTTTTCGTGTCACTTTATTGTTTTTATCTTTCTTTGTTAACGATTTTTTTTTCTTTTTATCTCACTTGTTTGTTAACATCTCCTTATAAAATAGTAATAATTATTAACCAACACTTTTCCACTTACCTGCTTCTTGTAATGATAATATTGCAAAATCAACTACAACTCACTTTTCAACATTACCCACTCCTGACTATCCTCCATTTGCGTTTAGGCAATTTACAGATTGTGATGTTAAGAGGAATATACTCTCTATCCATTCTGACGCTGTCTGAATGACGATGTCAGTTGTAAAATAATTATTCCCTTACTTGATATATAAAAGTTCTTGGACTCCTCAAATAAACGCAGTGCGTCGTAAAATGTTTGCAGCTTATGGTTCACTCCGAAGAATGATTTACTTCTTACCCATCTCCACCAAAATTATGCTTGCCCAATCTTTACTGCTCCCTATCCTCGATTATGCTGACATAAGTTATCTAGATATTAACGAAGAGCCACATAGTAAACTTGAGCGACTCTAAAATCTATGTATACGGTTCATATTTATACTTCCTAAATACGACCATGTCTCAGAATACCGCGCTAAGCTCAAGTGGCTTCCAATCCGTCTTCGTCGGAACACTCATATCCTTTCTGCTTTCTACTGCATCTTGTTTAATATATCAAGTCCTCCCTACCTCAAAGAACGTTTCCAATTTCCCAGCTCCTCTTATAACCTTACCCTGTGTTCGATAGAAAACCTTTGCCTGCTATGTCCCTTGCACTCCTCTACTTTTTACAGTAAGTCTTTTTGAGTTCTTAAAGTCAAGCTTTGAAACTCCTTACTACTAAATATAAAACGTGCTCAAACACTCAAGACTCCTTTAAAAGACAAGATAAGAAACATTATCTTTTCCTTTAAATTTCGGTATGTTAAATTATTTACATTTTAATTATTATTTATAGTGCCTACTACTATTTAAATATTATTTATAGTGCCTACACTTTAATTAACCTTTCACTTCTCTTTATTTCTTTATAGATTTTTTTATAGAATATAAGGGTGACAAACGAGCACACAGTCCACCTGATGGTAAGTGTATGCTATGGCCCATAGACATCTTCATCTACCTTCGATTAAGAATCAAAATGCGATGCCACCCCTGAGGACTAAGATGGAATGCCTCCTATCCAGTATAAGGGGTCTCCGGTTCTTTACATTCACAATACGAAACACAGCAGCAGTAAGCCGCTATTTTACGCTGGTATTCTGTGAGAGTGTGGTCCTACCCTGGTCGAGCCGACCCATTCATGCTACAACCATAATATATCTGCAGCTTGGCTCTACCACGTAAAAAAATTGCTGTTTAGCAATAAGACCACCTTTTGTTTTTCTCTCTGTTTATTTCTTGTTGTTGTTGTGTTTGATGTGGTTGTTATATGTTTTTTTTTTAGTGCACAATAAAAGGGTTTTGTATTGTATTATATTTACCTGTGTAATACGAGTATACTAGTTAAAAAATGTAAAAAAAATATTTGATTGTGATTTAGTTAATTAATGTTTAACGTTATAAATATAAGGGATTTTCGCAAAATGACGCCTGATTCTATAAATTATATACTAGTTTGTCAATTGTAGTAAGAAAATTATAGCAATTTTATTGAAACAACCATCTGTTTAATGCTGTCTCTGAGAGTACGAGTATTGTTTTGTCAACAAAGTGTTATCAGTTTGCCCTTGCTTTTGTTCCATGACATCTTAAAGTTTAGGAAGGTAAGTAAGATCGATTAAAAAGTAACACATTGGATCTACTAAAGATAGAACAAAAGGTTTTCGCTATCCACGCATAAACTTTAAAGTTAAATTAAAAATACTAAAATATTTTTTCGTATAAACTTATATATATATGTAATGATTTCTTCTTTTTACTCGAACACTACACATTAAATGAAACTGATTTTTCAGGATTTTATCGCATTTTATTAGTTTATTTTAAGTTATGTAAGTTTCGATTACGTACTACCTTTTAATAACTAAGGTTTGTTTGACTAGGTAAGCGCAAATTCGACCACGAAACCAGCGTAAAATAGCAGCAGACACAGTAATTCGCTGTTAATTAAAAAAGCTGCTATTTTTGAGGGCGTGGTGTTTCCCCGGTCGAGCCGACCCATTTGTGCTACAACCATAATATAGCTGCAGCACGGCTCTACCACATATAAAACAAATGTTAATAATTTTGAAATATAAAACAGTATATACTTAATTTCGAAATAAGCATTTTAACAAAATAAATGAATCTTTAAAACTAAGGATGAGCTCACCTCAGGGGATGAGGCAAGGGAACAATTTCATCAAAGTTAACAAACATGAGGTTCGCTGTGATATTAAAACGCGAGTGCTCATAATGCTGGCCGTGTGCGCCATGAGAATGGCCATTAAATAAATGACATCGTAGCGAAGCACGATTATACTTTATATATTATTACGAAGTTGATGAAACCTTCTTGGGACGAATTAATTATTATGACAAATTTTTACTAGAAACGAGACAATCCATCTTAGTTCTCAGGGGTGACAACGCATCTGCATTTTTCACTTACTATAAGGTGGACGTGTGCTCCTCTCTATGTAATTTAATCTAAACGCAATTAATTTGCAATCATATTTTGTCACGTGTCGTAAGAGGCAACTATGGGAAATGTCAGAAAAATCTTGAGGCTTCCAATAGATGGCGGTGTAAACCATATTTATATGCTAGGCATAAAAATTCCCAGACCGATGAATGGGAGTAACATCAAAGGTAATTTAGAAACTCGCTTCAAATTTAATTTATTATTTTCCGAGTTTCACTGAGCTTCGGAGTTTTATAATTTAAATACAATGTGCATGAATTCATCATCGATTGGTTAAAAATAAGAGATAATAAAATGGTGCCTGAAAATTCGAAGGCGGCACAATCGAGCGCGAATCCACAGAGTGAATTAATGAAGGCTACTCAAAGAATATTTATATTTAATTTTCATTCGATATCGTTATTCTTCCTAAGAATTGCGCTCAACAATTATACTTATGTAAATTTCGTTTAAAAGTTCTTATTAAAACGTCTGAAAATATTAATTAAATATCGTTATATTTTTATATTTAAAGAACTTTATATTCTAGATTGAGGCCCCTCAAAAGTTAGAAGAAAATAACTATTATTGACGGCCGTTTAAGGAAGCACGAAATCGCTCAGCAATTTTTTTATAGATAAGGGTGAATGCAGCATAAAAATCAAAATGCAGATGCGTATGGGATTAAGCTGGAATGCCTCGTTAGCATGGCTCTACCAAGTCAAATTTATATGTGGGACCACCTATTATATTAGTAGCTGTTTGACAAAAAAATTATTATTACCTGTATTTTTCAATTAAAATAAATGTGTACTGAGCCAATTCTGCAATCATAAAGTTAATGAATATTGAATTACTAACAGTTTTGTTAAAACTGTTTACAATACCGTTCAGTAAGTCTGTAAAAAATCTTGGCCTACACATTGACAGCACGCTGAATTGGAGAACTCAGGTTTCTGAAGTGAGTCGTAAAGTCATTGCCACGTTACGATCTCTGTATCGTTTAAAACATTTTCTCCCCACAAAGTCTAAGATCATGCTTTTCCAATCGCTCATTTTACCCATAATTGATTATGCAGATGTGTGTTACCCGGATCTGTCCCAGGATCTACTGAACAAGTTGGAACGCCTTCTCAATAACTGTATAAGTTTTATTTTCGGGCTTCGTAAGTATGATCATATTTCGCAATATAGATCTAAGCTTAATTGGCTTACAATCTGGTAGATGCGTATTTCCAGAATATTACTTGTTCTTTTTTCCATATTAAATGACCCATTTTCGCCTTCTTACCAGAGTAAATTTCACTATCTCTCCTCATCTCATGGTAGGGTTCTACGTTCTTGGTAAAAATACAGTTTCCCCTTGCGCACATCCAGTTATAATTGTGGCTTCCACTACATTGCGATGTAACGCTTTTACATTTAGTCTGGTTCCGTTGCACAGTTGAGGAGGTTTTAAATTTCGCAACAATATAACAGAATAAGCCCACGCGCAGAATAAGCTTTTGATGTGGAAGACCCGATGGTATCAGTGAATTAAGAAATTCGACAGGGTAGTTAATTGCGTCATCTGTGTTGACCACAGAGTCTAATTGTGTACACCATTTCTTCCCCCTCCTCAAAAGACGTTAACAGTATATCGTTAATTCCGCTGCTTGGTCGTTTTTCGGGGTTAGTTAGTATGGCACGTTCACACAACCATTTCATTGGCTTATCGTGGAAATGAGCAATATCTGGGTAAATTTTGGATATTAACTCTTGTAACGTAAATACAACTGTGCACAAATTATCAGGGATGGTTATCATCCGTCATATATCGGGTAGTCACCGTTGCCGATTTCAAGTAGGAGATTCGCAAATCCACGAGCAGACTCTTTTTCTCCTAAGTGTACCCGCATATTTTTCGAGAGCTTGAGGATTTTAATTAGAGGCCTTAAGTGGATCTCTTAATACACGCCTTACAGCGAGATGGACTACGGGAGGGAAACGCTCATGAATGGGAAATTCAAGGATTCGCCATACTGCCTCTGATGAACTTATATATCTTCCACTTGTGTAGGTTTTAACTTCATGCTTCTCATTCTCTAAAGCAAACGATGCCTGGTCTGAACCTTTATTTACGTATTTACAGACGTATTTTATTAATTTTACCGGATGACAATATTCCACATTTAAATGAGCGTTAAATGTTTTTAATAATACTGTATTATAAGGGACTACCCAGCGATTATCTATGGCTGTGCCTTTGATATCAACAGAGAACCCAGCGTCATCTAGTAAATGTCTCTTGTACTGCGGATAACCGTCTTCACCAGTTTGAGTTTCCCTTATGAGAGCCCTGGGGTATCGTTTACTGCACATGTTATCTTTCATACATGGTAACTTTCGATTTAAAGTTCCACATGGACCATGTATCATATTATATTTAACGATTTTGTGAAGCTCTGGGTCACGTTGGGGATCCAGTATTTCAGCACAAATTGTATTGTCGATTTGATCCGGAGTAATACGTTTGTGAAGCCATAAAAGAATATGAATATGTGGAAGAACTCCTTTTGCCATTACGTTGAGTACATATAGCATCGTACTTCACCAAATATTTTGCCCTATGTCAATAAGTTCATGATCTTTTTCACCTTTAGTCGAAACACCCTCTAAATTATATGGTGTCTATCATGAGATTGTTGTCCTTGAAGCAATTCCTATTTTATCTCGTCCGAGCGAGAATTGCATGTGAAAGTGATAAAAAGATCAGGCCGGCCGTAATTTCTAACATATGTCATAGCGTCCTGTGTTCTTTCGTGCATATACCTAGGTCTCCCCGTAAAAGATGATGGAAGGACAACCATTTTTCCAAGTTGGTTGGCTTCTGCGTCTTGTCGTCCAATAGCATCTTTTAAATGGATGTAACTATCAGCACGTACTTTGGCTTGATTATTTTTGATATAATTTAATCTCTTTGTTTCTATTTTGGCGTATTCATCCACCAAATATTGACTAAAAGGACACGATAGTTGACTAAATAGTTATCTTCTCCTTCTTTAATCATTATTCTATACGAATAGAAACTTGCAGAGGAGACAGTTTTGTTAAGCGGAAACTTAGTTGCGTTGTGGTATGTTGATTGAATACCAATCATCCCCCCAGCAAAACATCAATGGATACTGTAGCGCATCATATGCTCGATGTATCTCACTAATACGCTGAAGTGAATTACTTCGGCTCTCGAGGATGATGTCCCTTCGATCAAATTGTTGATCTTCTACACTAAAGCCACTTTTCATTTGTAGTTGGTGCATTGTACCAACCTCTTTGTTCTTCTGGTGGTTTTTTGTCAGCATGTATGACAACTTTGTATGACTCTGAAGGAAGGGCTTTATCAATGGCACTTTTCAGATCTTTTATATACGGGTTCACTTGATGCAGCATATTCTGCAATTGTTTGATTTAATTTGGCTTTAAGTTAGAAAATTTAGAACAACAAATCTTTGCTTCTCGATCATCTTCACCTACAAATATATTTGAAGGTACTGAGCGTCATGTTTGGCTTCTGGTAATATACTTCCAATTAAATGATAGACCTGACCTTGTTTACCTGTTTACCACCAAAGTAAGTCATCTGGAAACAGGCATTATATTCACGAATATTACCCATAAAATGGTCATGATCTGGGTGTATATAATTAATCAAACTAAAGAGTGGTTCAGACAGTTGTTTCAACCGATCAAGTTGCACTTTTCCAGCGCTGCAACACATACCAGGTGTCTCATCCTTCCATTTCAGCTCATTGCACCACTGACACTTGTATGTCATAGAACCCAAGGCTACACTGCTGTCAGTTCTATAAGCAATATCAGGATCATACTCCATAGCGGAATGGACCTTGTTTTTCCAAAAACGCAGTGTAATGTTTTCCTCATACCGTGACGGAATTGCTCTATGCACTTGTGGATTTTCAGTTTGTTAATTTGCAACAGCTTGCCTGTGTACATTGGGATTTGTATTTCTGATAAGCGCACACAGCTTTACGATTTGAATCTGGCTTGTTCTGCCTATATCTTTCTTGTGCACTTTTTAATTGACTTTTTCTTGTGTAATTAGTAAATCTCGACCTCCGTTTATTTTTCTCTTTTTCATATTTTAATGTCGACGATACAGATTGATCTGTTCCGCTGGTTGAAAATGATATTTCACTGTTTACAAAAGATGTAACAATTAAATGGTCAAGCTCTGAAAAAAGATCACGCTCTTCGACAGGTACCTCCATGCGACGCTGTGTAATTTTCTTCGCAACAACGGGCAGATAGGCGTCAAAATGTCCATTAGATAAATCATGGCTAAGTCGTAATCGCCTTACTGGACAGATATCTGTTCCGGACTCTGTGTATAGCAGACCGTTTTGATATACTTCAAACCGAAACGGAAATATTAATCCTGCAGCTACCAATTCACAAAGTCCACCGTAAGTTTCATTTTTTTACATATCGGCTGAATATTCATCTGCTGTTGAATAATTATCGCCATTTCTGTCGTGGGTTATAACTGAAAACCTAGGCCAATAATTTACCACAAATCTTACAATTTGTAAACGCACCACCATCGCATTTCCTTGGGTTCCGTACATTAAAAATGAAAGAGCACAAAACAACAAAGGGACGACAGTACGTTCTTCCATTTTTCCTTTAATATTAAGAGTTTCTGTAGTCATTTTTTCAGTGAGAAAAAACACTTCTACAAACAATACCTAATCACAAAGCAAATCGAATTCCAAGTTTGAACAGTGGTTGTAAGAAAGGCAAAATCAAGCAACTAATCCGAAACACGAAGCAAATCTCAAACCGTAAGCAAGCAAACAAAGTCGAAGTCTAGTCAAATATCCGTTAACAGTGAATAGGTACCGTATGTAGTACAGGTTGAAGCGTTCATTCACCATTCACTTTATATTAGTTCTAAAAAACACAACGTTACCGCGTTCTAAAACGATACCAATGCCATCTATTGGTAGGGATTGGAACTTTAAGATCAATACAAAATAGGTAGGTAAGCATTTTTTTTGGTTTTGCCATTTTATTAATTTGTAAAAAAATATATTTGGTTTGGTTGTTTATTTTCATTGTTTTTTTATTTTTAAATTAGTATTTTTTTGTTCAGGTGTAATTTTGTGCAAAGTTTTGTACAAATCTTTTGTCTATTTTGTTTTATATTTTTGTGCAATAAAAGTATATTGCACGCCGTAAGCGCTAAGCGCGCCGGTATAGAACATACCGGCGCGCTTAGCGCTTACGGCATGCGATTTAGATATAGATTGGTCACGATTGACCAATCTCGGTTGTTTAGCAGCTAGTTCTTCCTTCATGGTTTGCAGTTGCTGACAATAGATATCTGCCGTAATCGTTTGGCCAGATTTTAGAAAGCTGTAGTGAACAAGTAACTTTTTCTAAGTCAATTTTCGTTTAGGGCAGGATTTGGCTGGGTCTTCAGGGTTCAGCCATTGCCACGAGCGCGTCCGATTATCGTACAGTATCCATTTTTCATCACAAGTAATGATTCGATTTAATATCCCTATAATAAGATCCCTTCATTATTGTGTCGGTTGAGCAAAGTAACACAGCAGTCGACGCGTGTTTGAAAGTTCGATTCACTCAATTCATGAGGTACTCATCGTTCAAGTTTTTTTACTTTTCCGATTTGCTTCAAGTGGATTAATACAGTTTTATCACTTACCCCGAAGCCTGCAGCTATCTCTGAAGTGCTTTGTGATGAATCCGCTCCCACAATAGCTTTTAATTCTTCATTTTCCACTTTGGTCTCCGGCCGTCCACGGGGTTGGTTCTGAAGGTCGAAATTTCCAGAACGAAAACGTTGAAACCAAAACGTACTGCTTTTTGCGACACCAGCGCCGTACACATCATTAATCCTTCGAGCTGTTTCTGCAGCACTGGTGCCACGGTAGAACTGCACTGTAAATATACCGATATTTTATGTTTTCCATTGTGCGGTAATAAGCGACGCCAAAGAAAAAAATAATGAGGATAAAACAAATGAATTACTGTTTTCAAAACTCAAATGTACCAGCTAAATGAATTTATAAATTTGAATTTGGAATTCTTAACCAAAGAGCAGATATTTTAGATCAAAGTGGTCAGTACGACAAAACGCTAATTTCATGTGTAAGGACCTAAAACATGCGATCAGCTTTCAGCTGCCATTATTTTCGTCCAGCTAACATAACGGTACAGAGTAATACATGTAGTTAAAAGTTTATTATTTAATCTTTTTTTTACTTATTATAAGCCAGTGCTTGACCACAATCCCATCTGGTGGTAAGTGGTGATGTAGCCCTAGAAGGTAAATCGCACTGTCTTAGCTGTTTCTGATGCGTGGAATATCGACAACAAAGGGCTGAAGACCCGCCGACCGCCTGGTGGCCCGATGTTGGAAATGGAAGTAATTCCTGCCCTCCTGCGAAATACATGCGATAGAATACCGAGAGGTTACTCTGTGCCTGTGCTCGAGGGTGACAAGACTGGTTTCAACCCAATCAAGGTTACCAAGCCTATTAGCACGTCTCTCCACTGAGTCCTACGCTGTTAGGTGGTATTTTGTAGTACCAGCCCTGCCGACATTGCATGTGACAGCATTAGCTTCTCCATGCACGAGACGCGTCGCGCTTTATATAAGGTAAGAAGCTTAAAGCATCTCGTTAATTCCCTCGGTGATCTGCTTAGTTGGTCGTAAACGCTGCTGCCGATCAAGTGGTCCCAAGTTCGAAACCCGGGTCAGGCCAAAAATTAGTTTTTAGGTTTTTATGAAAAGAAATTCTCAGTAACAGCTCGGATTCAGGAAGTTGGGGGTGTTTCTCCCCCATGTCTTAGAAAGCACACAAAGTCGTTTGTCCTGCGCCTGAACTCTCTCCAGTCGTGTCGGATTGCCGTCCATCGCATTATGAGAGTTAAAGAATGCAGTGAGTGTATTATAATGCTGTACTGCCCTGATGACTAGTCTTCATTGAGACCGGCCGCCGTAGCCGAACATTGGTCTAGAGGACACACACATATTTGAAAATCTATCGTAAGGTAATTTATTTAGGACACACACATATTTGAAAATCTATCGTAAGGTAATTTATAATGCTATACTGCCCTGATGACTAGTATTCATTGAGACCGGCTGCCGTAGCCGAACATTGGTCTGGAGGACACACACATATTTGAAAATCTATCGTAAGGTAATTTTAGTGCGCAGTTTATATTGTTGTAAATTTTAACTAAGCATGACGAGTCGCGAGTTTTCTATAAAATGATTGTACTGTCTCGGGTCGTCCATCGAGCTACGCTGGACCACAATTGGGCCGTCCCGATCCGAATCAAAATAAGTAGCTCTAAGTAAACAAACGGAATAACATCCTTTCGGGAGCGATGAACGTTGAGTGTTTAGGTTTCAACCTGCTTTATTTATAATTGAACCTTTGTGTATCCACCAAGGCACTTTATTGTACACTCTATTATGAATTGGTCTCGCAGAAGGGAGTTTTAGAATTTTTGTATCATTTTTACTTATATTTCGTCAAAAACGCTGCGCGTAATGTATATAATTTAAAATAAAAAATTTTGTACAACCGACTTCAATAAAAATTATTAAGAATAACTCAAAAACTATTATTCAGACCTTGATCAAATTTATATGGAACCACGTGAAAAGCACCAGCTTTCAAATAAAAAAAGAATCATCGAAATCGGTTCACCCAGAAAAAAGTTATGAGGTAACAACACACATAAAAAACAACATACAGTCGAATTGAGTACCTCCTCCTTTTTGAAGTCGGTAGAAAAATACGATTCTTTTCTTAATACTACATACTACTACACACTACTAAAAACAACATGTATCTTTTTTATTACATTCTGTACTCATGTAGATAGCATGAAAATAACCGTAAGTTTGTTGTGTGGTACTTATTAGCAACTATTAAACTTTATCCACACATTTTCATACAAACTATTTTCTATAGAAGTCACAGAACTTCTTAAAAAGGACCTATTTCATAAAAAACTTAAGAAATACTAAGGAGTAAATTAAATAAAGTAAATTAAATAAAGCATTTTTATACACAGATTTGTAGAAAATTAAGGTATAGAGGTTACGTCTTACTATAGACTATAGCTTTTGAAATGACAAGTGCAATGTAAATAGTTAGAGTTCCATTGTTTTCGGAAATATTAATTTCACGTGTTATGAAGACTGAAAGCTGTAAATTACAACTTTCAGGTGTAATATTTACTGTATTATAATATCGATATGAAACCGAAAAGAAAACTTTGTTAGCTACATTTTCTTTCCTTATTATAAGGCAATGCTCGACCAACTATCCGACCTATATATTTTGCCATAAAGACAACCACATTGTAATTAGATGTAATGTGATAGACTTTGGCAAATAACTACTCCAATGATTTGCTGTACACTCTGTTGTTATACATAACGTTCAAATTTCATAATATATAAAAATTCATCTAGAAGACATGGTCCGTCTCAACGGAGATTAGCCATCAAAGTAGGACAGGATTATATAGTGTCAGAGTGTATGCCCAAGCATGGGACGGCAATCCAATACGATCGAAGAGAGATCAGGCGCAGGACCAACGGCTTTACGTTGTATCAGAGGCACAGAGGTAAAACACCGCCAACTTCCTGACTCCGCGTTACTACTAAAATTTTCTTGACAGAAAACTCAATGACTGATTTTTGGCCCGATCCAGGATTCGAACCCGCGACCTTATGATCATCGGCTTCGTTTACGACCACTAGACCAACGAGGCAGTCACCGACGGATGATATAATATTAATAACTTTACGTATCAGAAAATAATGGTTCGAGGTATGAATCCTGAGAAATTCCGCCCTCCCTCGATTGCGTCCACTATCCCCGTCAATACTAATCGCAGCACCACTACTACCAACACCATTGCACTAAGTAAGACACGCCACCGTCGATAATATGACACGTGCTTCGCCTCTAAACGAGGCAACCTCAAGTGAAGTAGAAGTATCTTAGAATTTTTTATATCTTTAAAATCATTAAAAAGAACAAAAAATATCAATATAATTTTAACAACAGATAATATTTTGCTTATTCTATTGTAAGAAATCATTTCTTCACACTTCTCATGTTAGAAATTATTCCCAAAATTATTTAAATAAAAGAACACTACTTGGTAACAGACCCTGCTTACAGCAGCAGCATCTCAGCAACACGATCTTCGTTGTCTACACTAGTAGAATACCCCAACGGGCATAGTAACGACAGTGAGACTCGTAGAATTGCCAACTGATTAGTTGTCTGCGCGAAACTTTACACCGCTAGAATAAGTGAGAATTACTGTTCTACCTTCATTTGTTCACAACTGCAACAAAGTCCGCTTGAACCAATGCTAATTTAAGTATAACTTTAAGGGTACGTAGGTACGAGTACCTATATCATAACTATCAATAAATTAATGAATTGACCATATCCATTCTCTATCCATTTAATTTCTATCTACGTCCGAATTCGATTACGACAAATTAGTGAGTATTGTTTTCTTAAATAGTTCGGCTAATGCTTTCATTACGATAGGGAATCATAATTATTACAGCAGTAGGTATAATATAATAAATAAAAATAAATTTCCGGAAGTCCAGGTATTATTTTATTATTATTGCTTTCAAACATATTCTAAACTTGAGACTTTCGACACTTTCGGCTTTGGCTTAAGAATACAATTACATAAGTATATTGTTTGTTTGATGACATCGACATTTTGTTTAATAAAATATTCTATCAGATTTTCGAATAACTGTTAAAATCCACATAATAACAAATTTAACTGTAATCGAATGTCAAATAATATCGAGATAGCGTGCAAGCAAAGAGAAAAACAAAACATAAATATGTAGAATAAACCAAAAAATGTCAATTGTTTGCCTCCTCCCGTACGTAAATATGTCCGTGGGCGCTCTTGTAAACTGTAAGCGGATATTTTTAACGGCTTCGATATTTAATATTTATTGCGACACAGACATCCAATATCAGCCGACGATTTACAAGTACCTGTTTTTTGAAGCATCGACACGACTCACTAATTGATTAGAAGTTATTGTAATGAGCCAATGTGCCATAGAATTAATTATGTGGAGACTATTTAAATGTTTGAAATACTATAGATTGCATCATCGAAATTTCTATGGCTTGATGTGTATAGTATGCAGTTCGTTTATGTCAGATTTATTGTCAATTACAGCCAATTTTAATACGAATTAGTGTTTTTCTTTAAAATAAGATACAAAAAAATGTAAAATAAAAATAAAACACACTATTCACTTATATTGACTGAATGTAAGCCTAATGTCGGTTCCATTATCATTTCAGTACTTGTGTCCGATATTTGGTCGAATGTTTTTTTAAATAAACATTTACATTAATTTATCATTGAGTTGATTTATCGATATTAAATAATAATTAATAACTATAATAATAAAAACTAGTAATTTAATTATCAAACAGTCCCACTCCACGCGGTATCATGCCACGAACGCTGGCTGCGTTTCCCCGCTGAATGGCTATACTTAGCCTTTGAGCGAGAAAAGAGCCAGCCCTCTTATCACCAGCAGCAACGACCAGCCGCGGATGGAGTTCCTTTCAGAACTTCACCGCACGTGGACCCACGGACCGATAGTCTCTACAGCAAATGGCACAAATATTGTAGTCATCTCTCAGAGACTCATATTTGCGCCATTTACTCAGTTCAGCTGCCTCTGATGCCGCCCCGGCTCTAAACGAGGTACCCCTGCGACCCTGAGAGGCCGCCAAAGTATCTACTCAAGTAGCATCCCACACTAGGGCTTTACCTCTCTCCCAAGGGACCAATGTCATACCGTCGGGTCTCCTGCCATCGTCTCTAAATATTCCACAAGGCTCTAAAACCGAGGAACATTTATAGAGACAAGAGCCTTCGGATGACATCGTTCAAAGAACCGTGCCGTGAAAACCTACCAGCACTTTTCATATAAGAAAGTCCATGGAGCCCAAACTTGTCGACGCTGCTACCACAGGGCACTGTGGTAGCAGCGTCGACAAGTTTGGGCGTCGACATTAATCATTGCAATTGCCAAGCGATTTGACTTTCAAGCATGGCGATCAAGTTAATATTCTCGTTAAACGTTACAGGCTGCTGGATTAATTCATTTTTTATTTTCATAATTAATAACAAGCTGGGAATCTTAATTTCTTCTCGTCGAATTTAAGTTTGTTTTTAAATCCAGAATTTGGACTGTCGATATCAAAATTACTCAGTAAGTTTAATATTAATAGTAACGTAGCATTATCAAAGATTAAATTTCTAAACAGAAAACACGACTGAAAGAACTATAATTATTTAAATGATAACAATAAAAATAATTCGGGAATTTAAATGATAACAATAAAACTATTTAAATGATAACAATAAAAACAATTCGGGAGTGTTGGCGGGAAGTTGACCGCCGGCGGATTCTTACTGTTTTATCGTATAGGTAATATGGTTTGAAGTGGATTTTGATATCTAAACGTGATGAGATTTTGTGTATAATAATGTGAACTATTAGTGATATAGACCTTAAGTTAACTGAAGCGGACAAAATCCACTTAGGCGTCTTAAAAACTTGAGATACTCCGTATTTAATGCATCTATTATCCGTAGGGTCAAGTAGTCATCAAAATCAGCCAAGAACATCTCAATGTGAAAGCATTGGCATATTGTGAAGATTTTGAAACAAAATAAAAGAAATAATTTTTTATTACTTGACACTGGCAAAAGTATAACTGTACGAGTCCATAACCAAAGAAACAAGAAAAGCAATCCAAAAATCCAAGCAAAAATCACTTAACGATTTATTTTAAATTATGTATCGTCCATAAACAGCTCATAAAGCGTCCTTGGCTAAAAGATACCTACACATCCTTGAATAAGAATAAGAATATACGTAGGTGCGTCGTCACCCCTTTCGTATTTTTCACAAATTATTTCTTCTATAAGTAAAAAACTGCGGTTGCCAACTCGCCTGCCAAGCGTGACGACTATGGCAATTTAATTAATTTAGTTATGGTATGCTATATTAGTCGGTATATTTAAGCTTACATTCTAAACTAGACATTATTACCAGTGAGAGCAACTGAAACGCAACTTTATAATAATAAGAATATATTTTAATCAAATTAAAAGAAACAATATAGATAGGTAATCAATTTTAGTTTTAAAACTAATCTAATGAGATGGATGAATTTGATGATTTTTACAAGTTTGTTGATATCAGGTTCGATTTTACTCAAAACAGTCGTAAGTCGCCGCGTTCGGTAACATGCAAACGATTTCTTTTTTTAGTAAGCAGCGTTGTCACAGCGCTAAATCCACTTTAACACAAATATGACGATGGGAATGCTATTAAAATCGTTGAACGATCGACCACAATCCAGGGTACAACTGCGGGATTGACTTTTGTAGCCAAAATTCTTGGTAGCCATTTTTGAATTTGATTTTTATTTCCTCGTTCGTTTCAGTTCTATAAGTTCTTCCAGTTGAGGTGATACTGCTATGTTGACATTTGAAAAAGGATCTAACACCCAGTCTGGTATTTCCAATTTCAAAATGTCCTGAAATCTTTCAATGAAATGACTGTGGAGATTTTTCAAATGTTGACAGTAGACAAGCAAGTCGTCATTGTTGCAGGATACTGATAAATTGGGAAAATTATGGAACTCACGTCTGCCGATATTTTTCTTGTGTAAGAGCAGCTTGGCTACGAAAGCAGCGACGACATTTTTTGTTTTTATTATGTTCAAGTCATCGCCTTGAAGTTGGAGATTCATATCATTAAGCAATTTATAAAAGTCTGTCAGGTATGCGATATCATTATTTTATGTGATGAGGTTGTCGCGCAATTCTGTGTCTTTATTTTTCAAGAACTCTACGACAGAGTTAAACAGATTGTAAAATCGAGTCGGACAATTTCTTTTTGATAGCCAACGCACTTCTGTATGAAAGATCAATCAGTTGAATTCTTCATCATTAGTAAAACAAAGCTGATTAAAAAATCTGTAATTCAAAGAGTTCTTTCGAATTTTATTAACTGCTCTGGTGACATGTTGCAATTATTTAAACAGTCGTTCACTTAAATTTCTACCAACCAAACTATGTCGATGTATAACGCAATGTACAGCAAGCACATCTGGAATTTTGTTTTTTAAGTACGCTATGAAGTCTTTTTGACACCCCGTCATAGCTGGAGCACCATCTGTAGCAGCTGATATAATATTCTTCAAGGGAATTCCTTTTTCATCACAAAACTTTTCCAGTGTTTTAAATATGGTTTCTACTTTTGTGTCTGTCTCTAAATTTCTGGCAAGTAATAGTTCTTGACATATTTTTTCATCTTTAATAAACCTCACGTAAGGCAGCAACAATACTTCATTAGTTGGTAAAGTGGACTCATCTAACTGAATTGAAAATTGACTAGTCTTCAGATGACCCTTCAATGTTTTCAGCCATTTCATCAATTCGTCTTTGCACAGAACTATTGCTCAAAGGAATTTTTCGAATTACGTCTGCCGCCGGTTTATGGAGCACAGTAGTTATAACTTCTTTTATTGCCGGCAAAATTAACGTTTGTCCGATGGTGTGTGGTTTACCTGTTTGAGCAATTAACAAAGATATATTGTATGAAGCTCGAAGTCCGTCATCGTCTTGCTTAGCAGCCACTGAAAAAAGTGATACACTTGGCTGAAATTTATCAAAACTTTTTGGCATAATGCTTCTTTTCCAGGTCTTGAAAATAGGCTACATTTTTATCCTTCTTATCTGCATGCATTTTATTCAAATGATTTTGAAGTCTTGAAGGCTTCATCGCTTCGTTTGAAAATGTTTTTGAACAAAGAAGGCACAAAGGCAAAGATTGATTTGTCGAATTTTCTATGAATCCATATTTAATATATTCTGCACTATATTGCCGTGTCTTCTTTTTTTGCTTCTGACATAGCTTTGTTTTACAAATATGTAAATAAAGTGTTGAACTTAAATACTTGTTTAAAGATTGCGCGCGAAACTACTAATGAAAATATAAAAATTATTACGATCTTTTATATAGGATTTAAATACAGCACGCACCGACAGGATTAAGATAAACACGCACAAACTCGTTTATCTCTTTCGACGCTCAATCGTACTGAGCAAGTTAAAACAAGTATCAATGAAGCAGCCGATTGCTACTGGATTGCACCAATAGCGTTATTTAACAAAAACTTGTTACAACTTGATTGCGTACGGCATACGGGCTATCCTACGAAACCTATGTTGAGTATTTCTAGTTTATATACCTTCATACAGGGCAGAAATATAAACTAATAATTGAAAATTAAAACCTACCTACTATTCAATATCGAATAATTATTATTCGATATTGAATAGTAGGTAGGTTTTAATTTTAGTAAATTTTAAAATATAAAGTATCTAAATGAAATTACAAATCAACCATCGCCCCCCTAAACCACCCAACAACCATTTTTTTTCTGGGCCCCTTAACGCCCCCCTTTAGGTCTCCAACGCCCACAAGGTGGCGTTATCGCCCACTTTGAGAAAGACTGATCTATACACTCAACAGGATTAATAACTAGAACACCAAATGCAGAGTGGGCTTACGTACAATAATCCTCCATAACAGCTGGTGCGGTGGCGGAGTTAGGTAGGAAGTGGACGGATTACCGTTAATAGATTAGGGTGAACGTTCGAAGCAATTTGTATGCATTTGTCATATATCACATGATGTATACAAGGCACAGTTACAAACAATTTTCTATAGAAAAAATAATCACCATTACGATAGATTTAAGAAATAAAGAAGGAAATATTTTTTGATATTTTCAAATAAACATTTAATCTAATAATATGTTTTAAAACTACATTCGTGGTAGTTGCAGGGCTCAAACATAATACCTATTTATACCAATTATTCTCTTGGATGTTTACTGATACTACTTTTACTGCATATTCAAGATAATAGACGAGATCTCTATTTTGGTATTCGAAAGGGTGCACTATGTTCCGACACCACATTTATGTGATAAAGGAACACATATTGTATACAAAAATTCTGACTTTTTTTCTCTTTGGAGAAGCTAACAATGTCCAACTTGATCGTTGGAATTACGTTGAATCATATCTAAATTCGGGCTGCAATATTAATATCGACATTACCAATAGAACAAACGGTGTAGTAGCGGTGTAAGAATTTCCACTATCCCTTGTCATCTCGTTGGAATCGTAAGAGGCGACAGAGGGAAACTAAAATAAAAGATGGACAGCAGCATCTCCCTACTAATAACTCGAAATAATAAGAAACTGCGGTTGCCAACCCGCTTGCCAAGCGTGCCAGCTATGGCAAAATCCTCCCTATGAGGCAATCCATGAGAGAGTCCTGTGTTCAACAGTGGACTTTTATAGGCTATAATGAATATCAACAGATCACTTTTATCACAGTGTTATAACCTGTTTTTAGAGTTCCGTTCCTCAAAAAAAAAGTAACCCTGAGATGATCACTTTGTTGTCCGTCCGTACGTCTGTCTGTCTATCAAAATCCTTTTCCTCAGGGGGGATTGCGTGGAGCCAACATCATTACTGGAGATGATTCCCATCATCAGTCTGGGAAAACATCATTTTCTTGTGAAGTAGCACCACTGGCCTATCGCCAGAGCCTCGTAAGAGGACATGTAAAGTCCGCCAATACGCGCGTCTCAATGACAGCATGGAGAACTATTGACTTATAGCCTCTCACAAATGAGGTATGTGCCAAGCAGTTTTTTATAACGAACAGGTGAAGTTTACATTTAGAGAAAAGTGAGTTCCACGGGATAGTAGCAAATGCAGGTGGTACTGGAGTAAAAGCAGTAAAAATATTATTACGTATTTCCGTTTTATTATTTCAGTATTAAAAGAGACAATATCCTAATCGCAGGATTCGGACCGCGATCTCATAAGTTCGTGGGTTCGAATCCGCCATTCGACTACTGTTGTACAACTACTACTGTCGTAAGCCACTCCTAATACAAGCATTTTAAGCTTACCAGAAGTGGTTAAAGGGAATATTAGTAATGTGAATAGCATTGCTAGTCTTTTAAAAAAAGATTAATATGGCGAACAAATTTTTATGTTACGAAGTTAAAACATATAACATTTAAAAGTATGTACATTTCACTAATAGTCTAGCTATTCAATTAACTAGTTGAACGAGTCATCGGTTGCCACATATCGATCAATAATCAAGTAATCTCCTAGTCTCCATGTAGGATAACATAATGTGTACAAAATGACATCAAGTGCTGTTATATGTAAAAGGCTGTATCTATATTTGACAAAATGGTATTCCTATATATTTAAATCTCTTTGACAAAATGGAATCGTTAATAATACATAAAAAACGGCTTAAAATGGTTGAAATTACTTTTACTCGTAGTTAAGTATGAATGAAATAAGAGAAATTACGTCAACAGCGGTCCGAAATCAGTTCGATTAGAGAAACTTTGCTATTTTTTTGGTACATAACTTTCTACGGTATAACGGGAAGTTGATAAAAATAATAAATAATATAAAGTGACAATGTCACATTTTTAAGAAAACTCGTTATCGGAACCACATGATCAGGAGTCGCGTTTACGACCACTAGAGCAACAAGGCACTCAAGCTATATGTATCCATCTATCCATTACAGTCTATAAAAGCTTATTGCTGAACAAAGGCGTCTCCCATGGATTGTCTAAAAGCCATAGTTGCCATGCTTGGCAGGCGGGTTGGCAACCGCAGTTTTTTATTATTTGACAAATAACCTTTAAAACTTACTTTCAGATACATTTTTTTCTTTGTTTTTGTTTCCTTTTTTTTCTTTAATAAATAACAATATAAACTATAAATATAAACTAAGATAAATCACACAACGTAAGTGAGTCTAGTCTCGAGTTTATTATTTTGTCGGCTTCGCCTGGATAGGGTAGGGTCTATTAATGTGGCCTTATTTAGATCAAAGACCATTTATTTTACCATCGTTCGTTTTTTTTTTTCAAAAAAACCTTAAGCTTTAACTTAAAACCGTAAAATTTCATTACAATCGGTTCAGCCATTCCTAAAATTAGCCTAGACAGACAGACAGACAGAGAAAATTTTAAAAATGGTTATTTATACCTCACTAGCATGCAAATTTTACCTCTGCTTAAAATAAGTCAGTTATTTCAATAGTACGTATAGAAAGTTTAATTTTATTATATCTCCAGATTATATTCCTTTATACAATGTTATACTGAAAACTTTCTATGTAGTTACAAATCGAGTAAGAACTACTAGAGAGTTAAAACGACTGTGTATTCTCAACCCCACATCTTTTTACTCTCTGTTGGGAAACTTCGCGCAGCCGCTAAGTTAAATTAATACGTGCCTCAGTAAGTTTTCTTACCTGATAGCCAAGACAGGCGATTCGTTAAGAGGAATTTGTTGCTTATGGAATATGTTGTAAATCGGGTATCCTTAATACCCCATTTATCTGAAGAAAGTAATCCTTGGATAATACATATTTATAGCAGTGCACTGTCATTAAGTGTTGTATTGAGCTCTGACATATAAACGTTTGACTCCTCCGTGGCTTAGCAATGAGTTGCAGCGCTGAGGGCCGCGGATTCAAATCCAGAACGGAATAAGTATTTGTATGACCTACAAATAAATGTTCCGGGTCTGGATGTTTGTCTTTGTGAAATTTATTTTTGTAAGCTACGATACGGGAAAAATCCTAGTGTGGGGGTAACGTTTTTTCAATTAAAAAAAAGGTGTCACTCCGTAAGTCAGCATGTTATATTTTAAATACCTGTCGGCTGCTTTTAGAAATCTACAAAATGTAAAAAAAGCCTTTCCGATACATAAGGGTGCTTTAGGTATCGTGATGTGATATGATTTTGTTCGTGTGGATGGACTAAAATGGGAGTTCGGAGATGGGCAGAAATGTCTTCATAATAACAATAAAAAAATAAAAAACTGCGTTTGCCAACCCACCTGCCAAGCGCCACAACTATGGCAAATTTTTTATGAGGCCATCTATGGGGGAGGCCTTTGTTCAGCAGTGGACTTTGCACCATTGTCACGTAATGGATAGCTATTGTAAAGAAATGCAGTTTGCTCGAAATATTGTTTAAAGGGTACCGGAGTGCCTTGTTGTGATGAGGTCAGAAAATCCATCACCTGATTAGTGAATGCAGTACCAAATGTTTTACAACTTTGACGCGCCCGCGCACGATTATATTAGCACCAGCGCATTAGATTAATAAAAAAAATCTGCATAAGTAGACTTGACAAGTATTTTAAAACAACCAGAGAATTAAGGATTATTAAACATAATCCACTTATTTTAGAGATAACGTGAGAATATAAATGACATACATTCGTTTAAGTGGACCCCAGTATAACATTGCATTAAAAACTATGGGTTATGTTTTATATATCATGTAGATGCCATGTTATTTTTATTAACCGAGTCAACTAACATTCGAAATAACGTGTTTTAAAATCTATTAAATCGAAAAATAACGAAGACGTGGAATTTACTTCCTTGCTACTACCACTACCACTGTGTAATTTACTGTCGCCAGCGGTTTTGCCGTGCCGACACGACTTAGAGAACTTCAACTAAAGAACCTACTCCTTTGTTAAAGGCTGGCAACGAAACTGCAATTCATAATGATGGATCTTAAAAACGCTCCATAAAAACCCGCGTTAAAGAACACATAGCTGATGTGAATAATCGACGCTCTGGGAAGTCTGCTGTTGCGAACACGTACAAGATCGCACCCGTCACTACATTAGATTTGATAGACCACAAATCCTCGCTAAAGAACACCGATTCCTTCCAAGGATGATTTGCGAGGCTATTGAAATCAAAAAACATCCTAATTTCAATAGAGAAGATGGATGGGTGCTACCATCTGCTTGGGATCCCTTAATTAATAAAATTAAATCCCAACCCAAGCATACAACTGCAAGACTTCAAGATGCTGTAAGTTCATACTGCGTAGATCGGAACAAAAATTAATAATTTTTAATCTGGACGTAGCCGTGGTGTATGACGTCCCAATGTCATAACATTGGGACGTCATACACCTCAGTCCCCCCCCGTGACCATGGGTGCTGTAAAGTACTTGAAACGTCGGGAATATAAAATAATTTAATATACACGATAAAATTCGTAAAACTAGTTTTATTTAAAAGAAACTGCAATTCCCCTGGTATTGCAGTTGTTCATAGACGACGATGACCACTTTCCATTAATTGAGCTGTTGTACGCTTGTTTGCCTTCTCTTCCATAAAAAAATATTTTTTACTAATCAAACCTGATCAAATTGTACAGCAGACGTTTATTCCTTGAGGTGTAGTCGATAGAATTCATCACCCCATGTACTATCCCATTTAATCCAAATATAAAATAACCACCCATCATCTCAACAACTCGTGGGTGTCGTAAGAGGCGACAGAGGGAAATGAATGGGAAATAAAGGAATGCAACAGGAGATGGGTAGCAGCGTCTTCCTGATAACAACTTTAAATAATTAAAAATGCAGTTACCGACCTTCCTGCTAAATGTGGCAACTATACCTAGCAAATTTCTCCCATATGAAGCGATGTATGGAGAAGGCCTATGTTCAACAGTGGACTTTAAAATAGAATGTTATGAATGACTTTATTAATTAATCAAATACCCAGATATGAACACATATTTAAAGGATATCAGGGGATCAGCGTCGAAATTGCTAAATTGGTGAAGCAAACGCTGTCAAATTAGCAAGCACTGCAAATCTTTCCTACAAGAGCCCCACCATTTTCTGTAGGGGAAGCTTTTGTCCAGTTATGGTCTATTATCGGTTGATATAAGGGAAAAAGATCACATTGTACAGATGTTATCGTTTAGCGATTTATTATTTTATTATTACATTAACATCGCAGGCAGTCAACTGGTACACTCAAGGCTCTCCCTAGGCGCGCCACCTAGTTTTTACTTATTTATTTTTTAATAGTTATATTTAAAAAAGTTTGGCAGTGGTATTTCCAACTCAACAATCCAAAAAAATTCAACCCGCCTGCCAAGCGTAGCAATTATAATAAAATTCCTCCTATGAGGTAAGTACTCGATGGAATAGGTCAATGGATTACCTCATAGGATGGATGTACGAGTATATCCAAAACATATATTACTTACGTTTTCCATTTCAATCGCATTTAAATTTGTAGTTAAATTACAACATTACACTGCTAATGCTCGAAACTTGCACCGCACAGTTACTGCCCGGGATATTAAATACAACGTAACTACTGCAATTAGAGAGCGGTTCAGTTACAAATAAATACGAAACGAAACCCTGAGTAATAGTTAGCAGTTACGTCAATCATAGCCGGATCAAAATTCTCTGAAACTACATTAACTTAGAAGCACGACACTAATATATGCGTGCACTGTATATGTAAGTATACCTCTGAACAGATTTCCCCACAGTATGGCAGGTTGGCAACCGCAGTTTTTTAATTTTTTATTCTTATCATCAAGATACTTCTGTTACTGTCGCTTTTGTGGACATATTTACATATATGGCGTGGACATATATGAGCGTAAGTGTTTACGAGCCACTTCATCCACTTAATGTACGATATTAATTACACTATGTTTTTTTTTTCATTTATTATTGTATAAAAAATCAACTGACGAACTCAAAACAAGTTAATGAAATGTCCCCAAGACAAAATACAGTCACAGCGGCAGGCTCAACGGAGACTAGCTATCTGCGCGGGACAGGAAACATAGGTGCACTATTATCCCTCACTCTCTTTGTCCGATAGGAATGCAATCTGACAGAACTGGAGAGAAATCAGGCGCAGGGCCAACGGCTTTATATGCTTTCCGAGGCATGGGGTTAACACCGCCAACTGCTTGACTCCGGGCTACTACTGAGGTTACGACAGCCCGTGATTCCAACTCGGGGCCACAAGATAAGCAGTTGCGCATACGACCACTACTAGACCAGCGAGGCAGGCGACGAGTGGTGCCCGCTGCTAGGAAGATGTTGCTTCAGAATGCACCATTGTCACGTGCCATACATTATGTTAATATCATCTCACAGGATATTGACATATTTGCATGCAGTCAGACGAAGTTCATAATACACTTTGACACCTAATATTATCTTTGTGCAAAAATATCCTGTAATAGCCATATTGCGCAAAAATATGCAAAATTTTACTGTAATAGCCCCAAATACATAAAATAAAGATATGAGAATCTGAAATATTCACAAGTTCAAATTCAGACCTAAAAATCCGTTTTCACTACCTGTTGAGTTCAAATCGTTATTGTACTTTATAGATACAAGTTGGGATTAAGATTTATATACCAAATTGAAGGAAAATAACTAAATTATTCACTAACTTACCTTGAAATACATAAATACCACATTTAACCACATTTTTTTTAAATAATATGCGAGACACGGTCACTTCCCTAGGTAGTAAACACTTATGAGACAGAAGGCACAAACGAAACCACCAATATATTGCACCTTACCAAGGAAATGTGACTAACTTCACTTTGATGGTTTCGCTTGTTACTTGTGCCAGTTCAGGCACTACTCATTTAAACAGTAAGGTCGCCTACTAATGCAAACAATAATGAATTATGAGCCTTAGAGTCAACATTGTCGGATGGTTACAGCCGCCATACTAATTTCGCTTGTGCCCTATAAAGGGTTAAAGACCTTATGATAATATATTACAGCGGTAGGCAACCGCGCCTAAGGGAGTCTCCGTGTCGTATTTACTCACTGTTACCTGTGGTGCTAAACTTGCAAGCCACCTCGACAAACATTTTGTAATGTTTGTCGATTCTGAGTTGAGTCGTTCTGTTGGTAGCTAACTTAAATACACTTGCCACTACTTAGATAAAGTAACATATAAATAGTTGTAAGATATTAACATGTAAAAGTTATCTCTTTAGTCATTTTAAAAAAGTTTTTGGGTGTAAAATATTTTACATCAAAATCTTTGTTTTTAATATTCAAAATCTCATTTTCGTTTTAATTGAATAATAAATATGTTTTGAAGATAAAATTTTGGTCAAGACAGCCAGTATCAACGGAGACTAGACATCTGTGCAGAACAGGAGTATAGTTCAGGAGTGTGTGCGTAACCACAGGTGTACTCAATATTCCTTCACTATCACAGTCCGGTGGAATGGCAATCTGGCACGATTGGAGAGGCTTAGGTGTGAAATACCGCCAATGTTTGATTTCAGCCTGTTGATAAAAAAATCTTAACAATAAAGGCCAGTAATTGTTTTTAGCCCGATCGAGAAATCGAACCCAGGAATACATGATCAGCAGTCACGCCTAAAATAACTAAAAACCATCATTTAAAGATTTATTAAATATCGTGCATGTAGACAAGAAGACGGGCAGTGGACGATATGAATGATAAGCTCGTGGAAACTGTCCATGCGGTCGGAGCTAAGTTTTGTAAGACCCGCCGCAGAAGAACACAAAAACTCTCCGATCACACTCTTAATCTCATGGCTGTTAGACGGGAAATGAAGCTGCAATCTTCAGTAGATTTGATAGCATACGGGCAACTGAAGAGACAGATCTCCAAATGCATGCGGCGGGACTTACGCAACTTTAATACTGCTCGTATTGAAAAAGCGATCGAGCGGAACCAGGGCTCCAAAGTCTTTGCTAGAGATCTGTCTGCCAGAAAGAGCCAACTGTCGAAGCTGAAGACCGAGTGTGGCAGCGTCGTTTCCGGGACACCTGAGATTTTAAGTGAGATTGAGAGGTTCTATTGGCAGCTGTAAACATCATCGTTGGAGCCACACGCAAGTGTGAGTAACGATTCACGAGCAAGTCTTATCCGACACTATTCCGATGATATTCCGGACGTCAGTCTGAGCGAGATTAGAATGGCTCTCCAGCACCTTAAAAACGGCAAGACCCCAGGCGAAGACGGAATTACAGCGGAGCTTCTGAAAGCGGGTGAAAAAACGGTACTTGAAGTCCTTCAGAAGCTCTTTAATTCCGTCCTTCCATGGTGGCATTACACCGGAGGCGTGGAGCAAATGTGCGGTGGTCTTGTTCTTTAAGAAAGGTGACAACGCTCTCTTGAAGAACTACAGACCGATTTCCCTTCTGAGCCGCGTCTACGTGCTGTTTTCGAGAGTCATTACGAATCGTCTCGCATGCAGACTCGACGACTTCCAGCCTCCCGAATAAGCCGGTTTCCAAAAAGGCTTTAGCACCATAGACCACATACATACCCTTCGGCAAATTGTAAAGTAGTCCGACGAGTACAATCTGCCACTTTGCCTTGCGTATGTGGACTATGAGAAACCCTTTGATTCCGTCGAAATTTGGGCGGTGCTGCAGTCCCTTCAGCGGTGCCAAGTGGACTGTCGGTATATCGAGGTGCTGAAGTGATTGTACAGTAGGGCTAAGATGGCTATCAGAGTACAGAACCAGAGTACGAAACCTATCCAACTGCAGAGAGGTGTAAGACAGGGTGACGTAATATCCCCGAAACTCTTCACCGCTGCATTGGAAGACGTTTTCAAGCTACTGAACTGGAAAGGATACGGTATTAACGTCAATGGCGAGTACATCACTCACCTTCGATTTGCCGACGATATAGTCCTTATGGCAGAATCGCTGGAGGATCTAAGCAATATGCTCAATGACCTCAATAGTGTTTCCCAACGGATAGGTCTCAAGATGAACATGGACAAAACAAAAATCATGTTTAATGTCCATGTCACACCTATGCCGGTAGTTGTTGGGAGCACTAAGCTCGAAGTTGTTGACGAGTATGTTTACCTGGGACAAATAGTCCGACTAGGTAAGTCCAACTTCGAACGAGAGGTCAATCGACGGATTCAACTCGGCTGGGCAGCGTTCGGGAGATTACGACCCATCTTCTCGTCAGGCATACCTCAAAACCTCAAAACTAAATTGTACAACTAGTGCGTGTTGCCAGTGCGTGTTGCCAACTGAGACGTGGTCCTTCACTGCTGGCCGTATGAGGAAGCTCAATGTCGCTCAGCGAGCTATGGATAGGGCTATACTCGGGGTTTCTCGGCGTGATAAACTTAGAAACGAGGATATTCGCAGTAGAAGCAGAGTGACCGACATAGCCCAACGGATTAGTAAGCTGAAGTTGCAATGAGCCGGCCATATAGCTCTAAAATCCGACAACCGATACGGAAAAGTTTCTCGAGTGGCAGCCTCGTACTGATAGCCGAAGTGTAGGGCGACCCCTCACTAGATGATGTGACAAACAGGTAAGACATGCAGGTAGTCGATGGATGCAGGTGACTCAGGACCGTACATTGTGGCATTCCTTGGGGAAGGCCTATGTTCAGCAGTGGACTTGTGAAGGGCTGTAATGTTGATGATGATGATGATAATGTCTACCAGAGTCAAATTAGCTTTAACTGTTTTACTCAAATATAATATCTCGCATTCTTTTGTAGGGCTCATGGTTCGTTAGAAATTCGAATTATATTATAGATATTTAACATTATTATTATTTCTTCGAGTTTGATGTTAGATGTTCTGTAAAGTGACGCTGTACTGCAGCCGTATATGATACATAGTTAGTCTGTCACCCAATATATTGATATCGTATATTGTACAGATACGTGTGTATAGATATTGTATCTATATACGATTTCTACCACCCACTCCTATTTTATTGTACTATTTTCTTTCACTTGACTCGCTGTTACACAGAATACATTTTATCAGTGATTGATCTTTCTTTTATTTTCACCACAAACTCGCTGCAACCCGCCCTTTAATAATTAAGGTTGCCATCGTACAAATATTCAGCCAACTTTAGCAATATAAAATACATTGTCTAAATTGATTACAAATTAAGTGTTCTTTAAATAAAAATTACATACAGAAAACATAAAAGAACGCAGTAAAATCTCAACTGTAATGTTCGGGGTCATTAGTTTTATGCAGTGTCGAGATAGTGGCGGTGAGAAGCTTCTCGCCTGTCTAACGATGCGTGAAACTAAAATATCTTCGACAGTTACGTCCGCAAATTGGCTGCAGGGACGGAAATTATCCTAAACGTTTACCAAAGCTCATTCGTGCTTCCAAACCTAAACTGCAGAGAACTCCTAGATACAAATGACCCTAATGACTATGCTCGGGGTTTCTCTGCGTGATAAACTTAAAAATGAGGATATGAAGATTAGAAATGAAGTGGCAATGGGCCGCCCATATAGCTCGAAGAACCGACAACCGTTGGGGAAGAAAGGTTCTCGAGTGGCAGCCTCTTACCGGCAGGCGAAGTGTAGGGCGTCCTCCCACTAGATGGAGTGATGACCTGGTAAGACATGCAGGAAGTCCGTGCTTTGTGGCATTCCGTGGGGGAGGCCTATGTTCAGCAGTGGACTTGTGAAGGGCTGTGATGATGATGAGACAAGATGCATTTATAGCAGTGTTGCCTAGAATCTCCACCGAAATATTTGGTACTGAAGATTAAATTCAAATAATTTCAATCAGATTGAAATGTTTTTCAAGATGTTTTTTAATGATTTTTTTCTTATAATGTAACATGTATCATTATCAACGTAAGGCAGCCCACCGCTGGGCTTACATATACAGTATTAAAGATGCGCCGCGGAAGAGGTTGGACCGGATAGACTTGTGACTTTAAGCGTTAAGATACTGCAGTCACCTTGTGCGGGTCGCCGCAACATCTGGACAGAAGGCATCAAAAGTACGTAATGTTATCTTAAAGCGCGTTCACCGCTGAATACCTGGAGACTATAATGGTTGTAATTTCTGCAGCAGAAATAACAAGCCCATGGTGAATTTAAATTGCAAATTATGGCAATAACAGATATCTTCGTAGCTAACCTAGAAATAATTTAAGAAAAAACAACAGACGTAAGTACGTCTAAACATACGTTGTTTTTTTCTTAAATTATTCCCGCTTTAGTACTTATTTATTACTGTTCGATAGAGTTGATACGTTTTAATAAACGAAAATTATTACTAATTATTTAAATTTTCTAATTTATGTTAATACTCAATTTAATTAAAATATAAAAAACTACGCAGAGAATACGTCTTTTGATTGACTCAGAAATTATTTCTCACTAAACTAAATGCTTAAAATGTAATTTGAAGTTAAACGCCTTAGAAAGGCATTTCTTAATAAACCTTTATCTAAATTTATTTTACAGGAATTAGGATTCCTTTCAAAAGAAAACATTAAAATACCTTTTGAAATTCGTGAGCCTCATTACACACGCACATCATCCTAACAAGTACGGTCAAGTTAAAATGGAGACTTGTAAATTTATAATCTTGTGCAAACAACAAATATATTTTAATAATATATTTTCATTTAGCGGGATTAGAGACCAAACTTTGCGAGTTATTAAGAAGTAAAACAATTTGAATATTTTTATTAAATAACAGTCCCCTGAAGCAAATATCAGTACTAGAGTTCTGTTAATGATTTCTTATATTTATGCGACTGGATCGCTTTGTTGATTTAGTGTTCGTAAGCTCGACTACTTAACTTGTGGTCCAACGGCAATTCTAAACGACCGGTAAGAGATCAGGCGCAGGATCAACAGCTTTATGTGCCCTCCGTGGTACGGGGGTGAAACAGCGCCAGCTTTCTGGCCCCGGACTACTACTGAGATTTTCTTGACAGAAAAACCCAATAATTGTTTGGGCTGACCCGGGATTCCAACCCACCACGTTTTTAGTGGCGCTTACGACTACTTGACTATCGAGGCAATCAATTTTTATAAAAATAAGTTTTATGTGCGGACTACGAACTGCACATCATAATGAACGAATATTTGTAAATACGATTAGGGTAGCTAAAAATTCTACAAATGCAGCTTCTAAAATATTTTGGCATTTCCCCAGTAAATGCGATTACTTTTTCACTAATATTTCCATTTCCTGAACTTTTTTGATAATTGATTACCGAAATGTTATTACGAACTATTTTATCGACTTTTTTCTGAACTTTTTTACCGGACTTCTACTCTGCGCTATGTTAATGGCGGTATAACCATTTAATTGACGTCAGAAGTAAAATATGTGAAGAGCAAAACCGAGCATCAAAATTGCGAGATGTCTGGAACTGCGATCGCCAATCATCCTGCCAAGCGTGACGATTATGGCAAACAAGGAAAGACGTAAGAAACGTCAAACATTTGTGCAAACAAAACCACGCATCCAGTAAACCAATCACATAATAACCAATACACAATAATAACCAATCACAGCTTCATCAACATTTAATTAGCAAGGATGGACGTTCTCTATACGTGGCTCTACCCACGCTGCAGTTATATTATATTTGCAGCACGAATGGATCAGCTAAAAGTTGTCATTAATAGTATGAGCTCTTCCGGGTCGATAGTACAAATGGGCGTGCCTCAAGGCTCAATTCTCGGCCCCTTTCTGTTTTTTGTATATATTAATGACTTACCTTACATAGTAGGGGATAACCATAATATAGTATTATTTGCTGATGACACTTCATTAATTTTCAAATTAAAACGACAATTATTAAAATATGACGAAGTAAATAATGCTATATCTAAATTAGTAAATTGTTTTAATGTTAATAACTTGCATTTAAATAGCACTAAAACGAAATGTATGAAGTTCATGACTCCAAATGTCAGACAATTAAATACTAATTTTATTTTAAATGGGGAGGAACTGAGTCTTGTCGATACCACCATTTTTCTTGGAATAACACTAGACGCGAAGCTTCAATGGTGCCCCCATATATCAAAGTTAGCAAGCAGACTTAGTTCTGCAGCATATGCTGTGAAAAAGATTAGAAATCTTACCAGTGTGGAAACAGCTAGACTTGTTTACTTTAGCTATTTCCATAGCATAATGTCGTATGGTATTTTGCTGTGGGGACACGTAACTGACACTGAAATTATATTTGTTTTACAGAAGAAGGCCATAAGAGCAATCTATGATTTAAAACCTAAAGAGTCGCTCAGACAAAAATTTAAGGAAATTAATATATTAACTTTGGCCTCTCAATACATTTATGAAAACGTAATGTACGTACACAAAAATAAAAGTAGTTATACAAAAATAAGTGATATTCATTCTGTAAATACTAGGAACAAACACAAGCTAGTAGTACCAGTTACTCGACTCCACCGAGTCAGTAATTCATTCTTGGGGCGATGTATACGCTTTTACAACAAAATCCCAGAAAATATACAAAATTCGACTTGCTCAAAATTCAAAAACTTTATTAAACATAGTTTGTATAAAAAGGGTTATTATAATATTAAGGAATTTATTGGATGATAATAACCCCTGGGAATGAGGTGTTCGCTGCCAGGCTGTTTCTAATTTGTTTTGTGTGGTTAATTGTGTAACATACATGATTGTAAGCTGTTATTTAAAAAAAAAGTCCCGCTGGGTTTCTTGCTGGTTCTTCCCAGGACAGAGGTTTTTTTTTCGAACCAGTGGTAATTAAACAAAAGAGTGACTTTCAATAAGTATTATTTATAATCTATATTGAATAAAAAAGTTTCTGTTTCTGTTTCTCCGGGCTATGCACCGGGGCAGTACCACGCTCTCACAGAAACAGTGTAGGCCCGGAAGAACCGGAGGTCCATTTTACTGGGAACGAGGCATTCCATCTTAGTCCTCAGGGGTGACAACTCATTTGCATTTGATTCTTAATCGAGGATAAATGAAGATGTCTATGGGTCACAGATGCTTACCATCTGGTGAAATGTGTGCTCGTTTGTCACTCTTATTTTATTTAAAAAAACGAGTTTCACCTGCCGTATTTCAATTTGTTACATCAAACCTCGAATCTTCAGTCGGCATTAACCTTTATAAAATTGTTGTAGCTTTTACATGTAGGATAAAATTAAATTTAAAAGCAAAAGAACACTCGTTAAAGGTGTATTTTAAAATTTGCATATATTTTTCATTTTGCTTCGGGGTTTTAGGGAAAATATGAGAACGCTGGCTACTGCATTACATCGTCGTTCGCATATTAACGAACAGGAAAAAAAAAACTAAAACATATCCTCCAGTTTCTGTGATGTTAGTTCTGTCAGGCTTTAGTCTTTCATAATTTAATGGGAAAGATTTGCAGGCGTTATTTTGCCGAAATCTATTATATTAACGATGTTAAAAATCAATTCGCTAAGATTCGCGTAATAAAATACTCGTAAAATGCTGTGTCTCCTAGTTTGAATAGTACCTCCTTCTTTCTCTCAATTGCATGTACCATCCCCGTCACCACTAATCCCAATACCACTATTTTCAACACCATTACACTAAGGAAGACCCACTACCGTTGATAATACGACACGTGTTTCATCTCTACACGAAGCATCCTCAAGTGAAGTAGACTCTGCGTTGGCGGACCACTAAAATCTATCCTTTTTACTGGAAACGACGCATTTCATCTTAGTCGCATTCGAGGATAGACGTGCCATATCACTATGGGCCACACCATCCACTTACTATCAGGTGGGGTTTTGCACCCCTTATCCTATAAAAAAATGTATCAACGTGTAACTTAAATGTATTAATGGATGATGAATAAGTACTTTAATTATAAATAATATTTTGAAAGAAACTTTTTAGTAAACATTTCATATTACGTGAATTAAGTAAAACTTCAATCATTTCATCTATACAGGGTTATTTTTCAAAGAGTAGCCAAATTTTAATGCATTACCACTTTATTTTGAATTTAAAAGATAAAAAGGACAGAATATTTGAGATTCTTTTCAATTAGTTTTTCTTCACCATTTGCCTATATTACTTATTCTGAACCTTCTCTGCAAATTTGGCCGGTTATTGCAAAATAACCCTGTATTTGAAAAAGTTCTTGGAAAACATTCTAACTAAACTTGTAAAGCAGCGAAAGGCTTTATTAAATTTGCAGGCCTCATTACACTCGCACGTGCTCGTGATACGTACGACCAACTCCAAGTGACCTACTGGAGAGCTCTGGGATTTGTATTTAGATAAAAAGGACGTTTGATGTAATTAGAGATTTAGAAGTTAATCTGCAGTAAGTCTAATTTATATTGAAATTTAAAATAGCTTTTTTTGTGCGAGCTAATTTTGTCATTATTCCAGTAATAATAAAGATCAAATTAAATAGAATAATTTTTAAACAAGTTTTTATACGAGTAATACTTATTACATCGTTACGTGAAATGTACTAATTGGATTGTTGAAAAAAAAAATTTTAAATTCAGGTAAATGTTAAACACACATATCATTTATTTACATAACATTTAAAAGTATACAATATTTATTACCATAATTTAAAAAAAAACTAAAGCTTTACTTCATTTAACGAGAAATCAGCTCGATGCCAACAATATTTTATTCTCTTTCGATGATAACAGTAAAGAAGCAATAATATTATATCTGTCATATTTGAATAACAATTCATTCAATCACAACTACGACTTCGAGAAAGGAATATTCAGTGTATAAGCTGCCGTGCATATATAAAAGAACTTCCATATCACTGCTTCTGAATTAAATACAATATTATATTTATTTTAACTTATTTTAAACCGGTGCTTGACTACAATCCCACCTGTTGGTAACACTGGTCGCACTGTCTTATGTGAGGTGAATAATCAAATTAAGCTTTGCTTTTATAAAACTATGGTGAAAAACGAACTCACGATTCAAATAATGGTTAGTTAGTGGCTACTGTTCATGGACACATGAACCTAACTTCTAACAAAGAAGGCTACTAATGCGTTGTCAACAGTGATGACTGAGATGGAATGCCTCAAAGCCTGTCATTATACCGACTCTCTATGCTCTATAAACCGAAACACAGCGTGCAAGCCCTGCTATTTGGTGGCAGAAATATTTAAGGGGTTGCTACTTAGACGGACTCCTAGACAGAAAAGGAGTCCTACCTAGTGTATTGAATTAGCTATTATTATTGTTAATGTTAGCACAAAAGTTTTATTATTTTATTTGTAGCTTTAGAAGTCGGTGCATAGACATAGTGTATAGAAGTATTTAAGCCCCGACTACAGAAGCCGTCATATTGAAATTATTTATTTCTTTTTAGTTATTTGAAGTCAGTTTTACTTTTTATTTAGTAATTTTTTTTGCCTTTTTAAATCGACCAAACAATATCACAAGTTAGAATCTGGTTAAATTGATCTAACATTGGAATAGAATAAAATAGAATAGGATGATTTTTATTCAATACTAGCGATCCGCCCCGGCTTCGCACGGGCTGATTTATGGATCTCGAGAACAGCGCTACCTACCGGGTCCAATTGTGAATTTAAACCATCCAGGGGCCCACTAAAACACTTAAAAATTCATCAGGATCGGTCGAGCCAGTTTCAAGTTTTAGCAAGACTAACGGACAGCAATTGATTTTTATTTATAGAACTAGTTAGATTATTACATAATACTTATTGAAAGTCATTTTTTTATTTACTATTGGTTCGGAAAATACCTCTGTTCTGGAAAGAACCAGCAAGAAATCTAGCGGGATTTTTTAAACATATTACTTTTTGCCCCATAAATGAATTACTAATTCTGTGAATGCTTATGTTTGTTTCTAGTGCTTAAAGTATGAACATCTTTATTTATCAAAGCCATTCATGTTTTCTTTTTGCTTCTTCATAAAATATATTGCGATGTCAAATTTTCTATGTTTATTTCTTTGAATTTTTCTCTGGGGGACTCTTAACAATTTAAGTTATAAATCACCCGTACGGCCCTCTTTTGCAAAACAAATATACAAATATATTAATTAATTCATTCATTCAAATATGGTTTCAACGTCAGTCGCGTTACCCCATAGCAAAATTCTATAGGACGCTATGAAAGTGACTAAAATAAAATAATCTAGCTATCTCAACATTGGTGAGACTTCTTGTCTTACAAAATTAGCAAGCAGGCGTAGTAATTTAGCTACATGAGGGCCCCCTTGAAGCTTCGCGTCAATAGTAATTCCAAGATAAACAGTGGTATCCACAAGACTCAACTCCTCCCCATTTAAGAGCACATTGGTATTCGAATGTTTAACATTAGGTATTGTAAATTTAATATATTTTGTCTTATTGCCGTTTGAGAGCAAATTGTTGGCGTTAAAATAATGTACTAATTTCGATAGAGCATTATTTACATCATTATCATTACAGCCCTTTACTAGTCCCCTACTGAACCTAAGCCTCCCCCAAGGAATGCTACAAAGTACAGTCCTGAGCCACCTGCACCCATCGACTTTTACATGTCTTACCAGGTCGTCATTCCATCTAGTAGAGGCCGTCCTACACTTCGCCTACCGGTACGAGGCTGTCACTCGAGAACCTTTCTGCCTCACGACAAGGCTGCCCATCAGTTGTCGGAGCTATATCGCCGGACTATTGCCACTTCAGCTTACTAATATGTTAGGCTATGTCGGTTACTCTGGTTCTACTGCAGATATCCTCATTAAAAGCTTTTATTTAACTTGCAATGTATTTGTATGTTTGTTAGGATGAAATATTACAACTGCATTTTAAAGCAATTATCCTCAACCGAAATTTTGCATTCATGTTTGGTTTGGACGACAATGCATGGTTAGCTAAGTGACGTGATGCTAAATCCAATATGGCGGACGGAAGCGGACTAGTTATTTTCTATGCACTCCAATGATATGGATATCAAATGAAAGGGTTTGCTGAGGAGAATACGGAAATACAATGACGTTACTCTAAATCTAATATGGTGGACTATGATTTTTTATGCACCCCCATTATATGGATATCAAATGAAAGGGTTTGCTGAGAAGAATACGAATAAAATGACGCCCGAGTTCAGCTCTTGTTTATTACCACCCGGCTAAACGGTAAGACTTAGCGGGGTCATGTCTGAACTAATATCGACCTAAACCCTGGGCAGATTCCGGCAGTGGTGGAAAAAATTCAAAATGACTGAAAACAAAACAGCCACCATATAAATTGTAAAGAGCTATAACTCGGCAAAGGTTAGGGATAGTTTGGTTGGACAAATGTTGTAGGGACCGACAAGGGTCAACTGCTGGCGATAAACATTTCAAGATGGTGGATCTTAATTGGCGATCAGAAAAATATCAAGCGATAACTTAAAAATATGAAATTAATTAATAGTAAATAAACATTTTTACAAACAAACTTTTATTTAAATGCTCTAAAAAGAAGAAAATAAACTTTAAATTAAATCAAACCCATCAATTTACTGCATTACACAATTTATATGATATAAAACTTGTCGCGAGATATACCTAGATATGTATAAATAATAGTGTAACGTGCTTTTCTCAATCCTAACTTTTAAATAATGGTGCAGATTCGTCCTCTGAGAACGAGAAAATATTCGAGAAAATACCAACTTTTATGATTTCGTCTCAAACAAGGGGCTCGGATAATTTATAGAAAAATCACTGAAGTTAAATGAAACCGGTATTCAAGCGGTTGTAAAGTTTTAATATCGGCGGAAAAGCCGTCGCCTTACCTCTGATTCACAGAAAAACTTATTTGAATTGCAGAGCATGGTGTTTCCAAATAAAGGCTCCTTAAAGCTTCTGATGAATAAGAATTTTTAAACATATATCCTATAATTTTATTAGCGGTCCTTGAGGGCGGCCTTTGTTCAGCAGTGGACTTGTGAAGGGCTATAAGGATGATGATGATGACGATAGTTGAGTCGCTTTTGCATAAATTCAAGGCACATGTAGAAAGCATTCTGATAAAAAAGGTTATTATAAATTGGATGATCATTAGAATTCTTAGATGTATTAATTTGTGTATATAATTTTAACAGTTTTATTAAAACTGGGTACCATTCTGCCGCCAAATAGCAATACTTGCGCTCTTCTGGTCTGAACGGTATACAGAGCCAGTATAACTACAGGCTGCGAGTTATTATATATTACTTTCCTAGTCCTCAGAGTTGACAAAGCATCTGTATCCATGGACTGCAAAACCCACTTACCAACAGGTTGACTGTTAGTTCGTTTGTAACTTCAGCTTTATTAAAAAAATGTAGTACTTAAATAATTTAAGTATAAGCAATTAATCTGTATCTTATTACAGTATTTGTACTTGTTTCTAATACATAACAGCACGGGGGCATCACGTGGTATAATGAAACGTCAGACGAGGTTATGTAATTGAAACGCAGCACGGTGATTTTGTTTTCATTGCACTGACTGAATTCCTGCATTTATATTGCGACATTTATGCGAACTCTCTCTGACATGAAATTTAAATTTTTATAATATGCTGTCGCAAGTGAACATCTAGGATTCGTATCCCGAAACATAATACTGCATTCTTTACTTGCTTATTCACAGTTCAGGCTAAAAATACTAATCTAGAATGTCCTGCTTTACGATGTTCAAAAGCTACGAATAAGCATTTCTTTATTTATTCACTATAAAAAGTAGTTTCTTTAATTGGTAAGAGCCACGCTGCAGGAATATTATGGTTGGCTCGACTGTGGTAGAAAACCGCATATCCGTTTTTTACGAAAACGAGGCATTTAAAAGTCCACTGTTTATCATTAGCCTCCTTATAGTTGGCGGATTGGCTACCGCATCTTTTTTTTTTCATGTTATGAGAAAGGCACTCCTGACCATCTCCTGGTTTGTTTCCCCTGTGTTGCCTCTTACGACACCCGTAGGACGATATGGTGTAGTGGATATTATACACTACATGGTTAAACGTCTTTTTAATTAAGGGCCAATTTTTCAAGTCTCAGGTAAAATTTACTCCAAGGATAAAATATAATATAAACATATTAAAGATTACAGTTGTACGAGTAAAACAGTACAATTATTTCACTTTTATATTCAGTCAGGTTATAACTTATTCGATGGATATATTTTAACAGACGATTGGAAAATTAGCCCTAAAAAAATAAAATAAAAATAAAAGAATTTACTGTGGTTAACGCAGTTTGAATTTATTTTGAGAGCCAAAGTAATAGAGCTAGTAAGAAATTAATAAAGTTTTCTACCAGTTCCACCAAAATCGCAATTTCAGTTTCAATTGGACGCTTATGCTACTGAGAATAACGATACGTACTGCAGACAGAACGCGAACGGCAGTCCGTTCGCGTTCTGTCTGCAGTACTAATTACATGTCAATATTGACCTTCAAGTTTGTAAAATTTTAACAGGAGTAGTTTTTGCTACAACTGTAGTTAGTGTCTACCTTGTAAAACATAACATTTCAATAGAACGAACTAATTAAGATTGCTTTCGTTGGAGCAATGCATAACGAATTAATTGATAACTTTTATTGCCGAGTTTATGAGTGGCTACTGATTTTTTTATAGAATAAGGGTGACAAACGAGCATACCTGATGGTGGTGGTCTATATGTAGATGTCTATGGGCCTCAAAATCAAATGCATTTTGTGACCCATAGACATCTACATCTATCCTCGATTAAGAATCAAAATACAGATGCGTTGCCATCCCTGACGACTAAGATGGAATACCTCGATTCTCGTAAAAAGGGTCTCTGGATCTCTACACTCACTATACGAAACAGCAGCATGAGGCTGCTGCATTACATAGGATTCTGTTATGGGTTTGAATCGCAATTATTCCTGGTCAGTAGTAATATAAGACTTTGTAGTAATATTGTTATTATACTCATTTTATTTAATTATCCATGGTAACAGAAATATGTCCGACAACTGCGCGGTAGATATGAAACACCGACAAAATAATAGCGCTTTGTCTGTTGCATACTGCTGCACCGTTATTCTGAGTCGAATGCCTTTTCGTTACTGTAACCAAATGTGTTTTTGTATTTTAGTTTTGTTTTATTTGTTGTTTTAATTTCTTTGTACGTTGTGTTATGTGTGACGAATAAAACATTCATTGATTCCTTCGTAATTTAGACAATTAAACGATAAGATTCACTTTTTTGGCGATAAAACGATAAGGTGCACTTTTTGGCGATAAAACGATAAGATGCACTTTTTAAGTCAAATAGGAATATCTTAAACTGATACAAGAAATATTACTCCATAATAAGAGGATGTGGCATTTCATCTTGGAGCTCAGGTGTCCCAACTGTAACCTCTCTTACCTAAACTTGGACAGGGCCTGTAGTAGCTACTTAACATCAGGAGGAATGATACATTCTATACTTGTACGTGGTATTATTATATTATTTTTTATAAATATAAAGTAGCTTGCGAACTAACAGTCCACCTGATCGAAGCGAAGCGACAGATTGCGGACCGCGATATCAAAAGATCGAGGGTTCGAATCCGACCTCCGAATTCTGTCGTGAACCATATTCAATACAAGCATGTTATGCTTATAGGGTGTGGTTAAGGGGAATATTAGTAATGTTATTAGTATTGCCAGTATTTAAAAAAAAAAACCTGATGATAAGTGGCTACTGCAGCCTTTGGACACATGCAACCAACTTCAAACAAAGAACTACGAACAAAGGCTACAGTGCTATAACCACTAAGGAATAATATAATTGAAATGTAATTATACTTGATCTCTATAACTTTCAGACTGAAACACAGCAGTGCACGCGCTGCTACTTGGCGACAGAGATGGGTGGGAGGTTAGTACATACCCCGACGGATTTCTAGGCACAAAAGGAGTCCAAAAAACCTAGTAAATATATATTATACTGTCATCCCATGTAGTGGCAGTAAGAATACCCACTACCTCATATCTTCCCGTGGGTGTCGTAAGAGGCGACACAGGGAAACTGAGGTGGAAAATGGGCCGCAGCTTCTTTCTGATAACAGGAAAACAACAATAAAAAAACTGCGGTTGCCAACCCGCTCGCCAAGCGTGGCAACTACGGCAATATATCCCCCATGAATGAATAAACTTACGAAGAGACGGCCGCCAGTCCCCGGTGGCCCCGCTATTCCTGGCTACGGTGGCAACCATGGTAAAGGCGGGCAGGGGGTGCTAAGAATCTCTGGTGGAGGTTCGGTTGCCACCTACGACGACTCGACCTGGCAACATATAACGCACGCACCCTGAGGACTGACGAGAAGATCCTGGAGCTGGAAGAAGAGATAGACAAATTGCAACGGCAACGTAACCCCGGAGTCCAGCAGCTGGCCGACTTCATGGAGAAACAGGGACTCTTTATGATGAACTCTTTCTTCCAGAAGCGGCCCCAAAGGAAGTGGATCTGGTCGAGCCCCGATGGTTCGACAAAAAATGAGATTGACTTCATTATAACGACCAAACGACAATTGTTCAGTGATGTTTCAGTGATTGCGAGGGTGAAAACCGGCAGCGATCACAAAATGAGCGGTCGGAGCTAAGTTCTGCAAGACCCGTCGCAGAACAACTCAAAAACTCTCCGATCACACTTTTAATCTCATGGCTGTTGGACGGGAAACGAAGCTGCAGTCTTCAGCAGATTTGACAGCGTACAGGCAACTGAACAGACAAATCTCGAAATGCATGCGGTGGGACTTACGCGACTTCAATATAGCTCGTATTGAAGAAGCTATCGAGCGGAACCAGGACTCCAAATTCTTTGCTAGAGATTTGTCTGCCAGAAAGAGCCAACTGTCGAAGCTGAAGACCGAGTGTGGCAGCGTCGTTTCCGGAACACCTGAGATTTTGAATGAGATTGAGAGATTCTATGGGCAGCTGTACGCATAACCGTTGGAGTCACATGCAAGTGTGAGTAACGATGCAAGAGCAAGTCTTATCCGACGCTATTCTGATGATATTCCGGTCATCAGTCTGAGCGAAATTAGAATGGCTCTCCAGCACCTTAAAAATGGCAAGGCCCCAGGCGAGGATGGAGATACTAATGACCCATGAACACCTACATCTATCCTCGATTAAGAATAAAGATGCAAATGCGTTGTCACTCCTGAGGACTAAGAGAGAATACCTCGTTTCCAGTAAAAAGGGTCTCCGGTACTCTACACTCACCATACGAACCAACTGAAATAACACACAGGCATTGATATACTATGAAAGCGTCGTCTTTCTCCGGTGACCGCCGACCAATTTGCGCTGCAACCATAATATAGCTGCAGCGTGGCTCTACCGCGTAAAAAGTGTCCGCCGCGCTGTCCTAATGCATGTTAGCGGAATCATGTCTCATGCAGATAACTTTCAGATGTTTTCCTACACCACCGGGCATGTGTAAAAATTGTGTTTACATTTAAGTAATAATAGTACACTGCAGTATAAACTTAAATAACATTACCGGCACTATTTTATAATAGTAGCTCTATAGCAAACATAAATATTATATTTTCGCTAACAAATACAAACATAGCCTCTTGGTAAAATTTATTTTGCAAAGGCATCAATTATGTGGGATTGTGGTTCATACAGGCGGGACGTGGGAACACCTGCCAAGTGTGCGGTGTATACGTCGCCCAACGTAAGCTGCAAATAGGTATTTGAATTTATGTAAATGTTATTCCGCAGAATTTCGGTCTCCAATCCTGTGTTACACCATCTATGTTGTTCAAATTAACGAATAGGGTCAAAAAAATGTTAAAGCTTATTTACATCCCCATACTGGGCACAAGCATCCTGTCATCTCACACCTCCCTCCTTCTCGCGGTCTGATTGTGGTATTAATATTTTATGGCATTGTAGGATGGATTGTGGTGCTCTTTTAACGAGGTAATACACTACTTAATTTTTGAACGCTTATTTTTTGATCATTTGTTTTTTATTTATTGCAAATCTAACAAAATAATAAAAAAGTAATAAACAAGATGTAAATGATAATAATAACAATATAAGAGGTAATAACTTTGCGTGAAATATGATGAACAGATATGGGTAAAAGACAAGTTAGGTTTGGAGTCATTTTTCAAAACCTGGCAATCCAAAATTACATTTAAACTATTAAATTATTGATATTTAAAAATTATAGATATAATGGTCATAACTGACACAAATCAAAAGTTTCCGCTCCTCGAAATCGGTTAAGATTACTTAGAAGAACACTATTCCCTACATAACAAATGGACTGACCTTGATTTTTCTGGAATCGTGGCTTATCTCCTTAGTTACAAACACTAAACTGTTGGAGATATTGTTTTTATTGTTTTATAAAAAAGGAATTCTAAAAAAATGAGAGTGTACGCTAAACCATGATCGATTGAATTATTTTCTCCCACGACATTGCACATTAAAAGAAAAACTCGATGCTTTATATGTAGTCTGTGGATTCAGAATCACCCTTACTATTAAATCTAATCTACTCTAAAATAACTTTATACGTGGTAGAGCCACGCTGCAGCTATATTATGGTTGTGGCACGAATGAGTCGGCTCGACCGAGGTAGGGCCCCATTATCACAGAATACTAGCTTAATGCTGCTGTGTTTCGTATGGTGAGTACAGAGAACCGGAGATCCTTTTTACTGGAAACTAGGTATTCCATCTTATTTCTCAGGGGTGACAACGCATCTGTATTTTTATTGAAGATAAATGTAGATACCATCCACTTATCATCAGGTGGACTGTGCGCTCGTTTGTCACTGTTATTCTTTAAAGCATTGCAAAAGTACACCCATTCTCACTAAAGATCATTCCCGAGGTTACAAATCATACAAATTTTATTAGAACAGGTGTCGGGGTACTCTTTACTGATTTAGATACGGTAGTAAATATTGCAAAATTTAAAACAAAACCTATGCATATCACTATAAGCCTTTTAGATACAGTGAGCTCATTCTGCGATTCGGCCAAAATTATTCAGTAAAAGTTGAATGAAGCCCTGGTTAACTATGACATTAGGTCGTCAAACACCTCAGTCCCTTGCGACCATTGGTACTGCAGAGTACTTAACATATTGACCCTAAATATGTTATTTAAATTTAAAATTATAATAAACGCCATAAAAATTTAAAAACTAGTTTTACTCAATATCAAGTAGTTAAGTAATTTAACACATACACTGCCGTCAGTCATCCTTTAAATGCAGTACTCCGTGCAAAGTGACTGACACGGCAGCATAAGGGTTAAGTATTGTTTAATTTTAAATTTTAAAAACTATAATTTAAAAAAAAAAACTAGTAATTTAATTATCAAACAGTCCTACTCCACGCGGTATCGTGCTAAGAACGCTGGCTGCGTTTCCCCGCTGAATGGCTATACTTAGCCTTTGAGCGAGAAAAGAGCCAGCCCTCTTATCACCAGCAGCAACGACCAGCCGCGGATGGAGTTCTTTTAAGAACTTCACCGCACGTGGACCCCACGGACCAATAGTCTCTACAGCAAATGGCACAAATATGTAGTCATCTCTCAGAGACTCATATTTGCGCCATTTACTCAGTTCAGCTGCCTATTTTAAATAAAGCAAATAGGTAACTGACATACAAACGATCAGACAAAAAGCGACAGAGGGAAACTGAAACAGGAGATTGGCAGTAGCATCTTCTTGACAAGGACTCAAAATAATAAAAAAATACGGTTGCTAACCCGCCTGACAAGCGTGGCAGCTGTTGCAGCTAACGCCAGACCACTATGAGTTGTCTAATAGTGGTCTGGCCATAGCTTTATATAAAGTCCACTGCTGAATATAGGGAGGTTTATATTCAGCAGTGAACTTTTATAGGGTGTTATGGATGAACATACAAATGCATTAATACACTGAAGTGACAGTAGGCCAACCATATAGATCGATGGACCGAAAACTGATGGTGTAAACTGGTACTCGAGTGGCAGCCTCGTACTGGCAATCATGACCCCCGAGATGAAGTGAAGATTTCATGAATCGTATAGGTGGTTGATAGATGCAGGTGGCTCAGGGCCGTATTAGTGAAAGTCGTTGGGAGTTTCCATGTTCAGTGTTCAAATTAATGATGCTGAAATCTTTTGTTTATTGTCTCTTTTTTTTAAAAACCCCACACTAGGATTTTCTCATGTATAGTGGAGGCAGGTTACATAAATAAATTTCACATGGACCAACATCCAGACCCGGAACAAATATTTCTAAGCCATACAAATACTTGTTCCGTGCGGGATTGGAACCCGCGTCCCTAAGCGCTGCAACTTATTGCTACGCTACTACGCCACGGAGCCATGAAATAGCTGCAATGTTTTAAAATTAACTGTTTCAGAAGCATTATTAAAATGATTTCTGTACAAATTTGAATATCCATTATTTAAACTCGGATCGAAAACGCTTTTTAGAGGAAACTTTATTTAGTGGTCGAAATCTTCGGCTGTACTAGCGAAACTACAAAGAGGAGTTTTTAACGAGCCTTAAAAAGCTTCGGTCTTTCTTTCAGTAAAAAATATTTTCCAAATACTTTTACTTCAACTTTTACGAACTGTTTTACAAACTGCCACCCGTCTGCCAAACGTGGCAATTATGACCAATACTCTCCCATAATGTAATCTATTGGGGAGACGTAAGTACAGCAGTCGATTTTCGGAAGACTGTAATGAATGAATTCATACAAATATTATAAATGCGAAAGTGTGTTTGTTTGTTTGTTTGTCCTTCTTTCACGACGCAACAGAGCGTCGGCATGGCATGATTTTTTGTATGGGGATAGTTTGGTGGCTGTAGAGTGACATAGGCTAATTTTTTCAGCGGAAAAACATATCATTCCCGTGGGAAAATCGAATATGTTGCAAAATTAAATTCAGCTAGGTGGCGCCACCGTGATTCTACAAGACGGACGACGGTACGATGGACGAACACAGAAGGTCAGAATATCTGGATTATTATGTCTTTTTACCAAAATTAAGATAAAAAATGTATCGATCTGTATTTTTCCACGCAGGACCGGGAAGAGAGCGATAAAAAACATAAAATTCACCAGCTGATTTTCTTCAAACGTTTTGGTGCATTGTAATTCACAGAATAGGCGATAACCTCGCAGACGATATTAAGTAATCCGTTGATGCTCTGCCTACCCCGCAAGGGTTACAGCCGTGATTATAAGTATGGATCAGAAATACTATCACTACCTGTCACGCTTTCACCCTTAACAATGGTAGAAACAGTTCTTAGTAAGCCTTATTAATAAGCCTTAGTAATATTTATTGAACGGAAATGAATACAGTTCTTATATGTATGTGGTTATTAATGAATCGGTATTACAATAAGAAAAATTGTGCAAAATTATAAGAAAAATATTTTTTGAGAGTTCTTATTAACTAACCTATACATAGTTTAAATTGATTCCGCTAGATGTCGTTACTAGGTTTTTAAAACGCGGTAACGAAATGTTTCCTGACATGTACTTAACTCCCGCCGTTGAGCCGCGCGTCAACTTATAGTGCATACGGTACCTATACGCTTAAATTGTTTCTATTTCGTAGCTTATTCGACTACCTGCTTTCGATTTCGGTTGTTTGTTATTTGCTTTGTGATTTGGTTAAGGTTGAATGGATTTATTTATATTGGCTTTCTTTTTCGGATTTGTGTATTTTCTTGGATCGGTTTAGTTGATTTGGTTGGTATTCCTTTATACATATTTAGACTCTGGCTTTGATTTTGGATTTTGTTTATTTAGAATCGTGAATTGGTTTTCGTTGTTTTAGGTTGTTTAACAATATTTCAAAGGAATATTAATAGTATAGATATTGTGTACGGTACCTATACACTTACTTCTTTTTTCGTTGGTTATATTTATATTGACCACTGCTTTCGATTTCGGTTTTCTGCGATTTGTTTTGTGATTTGGTTTAAGTTGATTCGATTTTTTGGCTATCGTTTCGGATTCGTGTTGTGTCTTGAATTGGTTTTGTTGTTTTGATTTTAAAATATTTAAAAGGAATATTTATTCCTTTTAGATATTTGAATTTGCTTTAAAAATATTTAAAAGGAAATTTAATTCCTTTAGGTATTTTAACGTTTTTTATAAATAGGTTTTTATTACTTCATAATGCCTCGCAAACGTAAGTCCAGCCTTTCAAGAGTATCTTCTCAAAGACAAGCGAAAAGATTAGCTCGATCGCTAGAATCTTTAGAAGATGCTGAACTGAGAAGGCAAGAACAAGCAGAGCGTCAGGCTGCTTTTAGAGCATCTGAGACACCTTCTCAAAGTCAGGAAAGGCGTCTTGAACAGACAGAGCGTCAGGCTGCTTTAAGAGCTTCCGAAACACCTTCTCAAAGTCAGGAAAGGCGTCTTGAACAGGCAGAGCGTCAAGCTACTTTAAGAGCTTCTGAAACACCTTCTCAAAGTCAGCGAAGGCGTCTTGAACAGGCAGAGCGTCAAGCTACTTTAAGAGCTACAGAAACACCTGCTCAAAGTCAGCAAAGGCGTCTTGAACAGACAGAGCATCAAGCTACTTTAAGAGCTACTGAAACACCTGATCAAAGTCAGCAAAGGCGTCTTGAACAGGCAGAGCGTCAATCTACTTTAAGAGCTACTGAAACACCTGCTCAAAGTCAGCAAAGGCTATTCGAACAAGCGGAACGTCAGGCCGCCTTAAGAGCCGCGGAAACACCTGATGAAACTCAACACAGACTCATTGAGCAAGCTGAACGTCAATCTACTATAAGGGCATCTGAAACACCAAAACAGACACAGGCGCGAAGAGATGCAAATGCACAGCTCCAAGCTGAACGTCGACAAAATTTTCAAAGAAACAATTGGTCGGTTTTTAATGACGCAGCATTCAATTATGATCCGTTGATTGATTATAAAAATCACAGGTTACATGTTATCGGACTGATGGACAAGGCGTGTCGATTTTGCAGCGCTTTAAAATGGAAAGATGAGACCGCAGGCATGTGCTGTTCCAATGGCAAAGTGTCTCTTCCGTTACTTGGGGAACCAGAAGAACCTTTGAAAGCTTTTTAAACAGGATCCGGAAATATAACTCATGCTTTCAAATGACGTCCTTCGGAGTTGACCGGGAAATAATAATGCCGGGATTTTCGCCCACATTTACGGTGCAAGGGCAAATTTATCATAGAATAGGTTCACTTTTTCCAGCTGAAAAACGAACAGCATAAATTTTTACAAGTATATTTTATGGGTGACGAAGAAATTGAGGTAGACCGTCGCTGCCAATTTATCCAGGGAGTTGAGAGAGACACAGTGTTCAAAATTCAAAGATTCTTGCATGAACGTAACATTTTAGTTAAAACATTTAAAACTGCTTTAGAAAACCTACCTGAAGAGGATTATAAAGTCGTCATTCACGCAGATCGGACCCCTCGAGGAGAGCACGAAAGACGCTACAATGCACCTTTGATAAACGAAATAGCAGCCGTAATTAGTGGTGATCAATTTTCTTCACGAGACATTGTCTTGCGAGCACGTGATGATACGTTGCAACGGGTAGCCGATACACACAAGTTTTATGACACTCTGCAATACCCATTGATTTATTGCAAAGGACAAGAGGGGTTATCATTTTCAAATTCCACTCATTAACCCGGTCACAAAGGAGCCTACTTCGAACAAAAAAGTATCATGTATGGATTTTTATGCGTATCATATTATGTTGCGAGAGAATGATTTTAACCTCTTAGCCCGGTGTAGACAATTATTTCATCAATTTTTGGAAGACATGTATGTGAAGGTAGAAAGTGAACGTCTCCGTTATATATCTTTAAATCAAAAAAAACTGCGCGTTGAGAATTATATAGATTTACAAGATGCAGTTTCTAGCGACGCCAAGTAAAATGGTAATTCTGCCCTCATCATTCGTTAACAGTCCCCGCTACCTACATGAGTAAACACAAGACGCATTCGCCTATGTACGAACTTACGGAAGACCTGATCTTTTGTTACTTGCAATCCCATGGAAAGAAATAACGGAGGAGCTAATGCCGGGCCAAAAAGTACTGACAGACACGATTTAGTTGCTAGAGTATTTAGATTAAAAGTACAAAAATTAATGTATGTAATTAACAAAGAGAAAATTTTCGGAGAGGTGCAGTGCTTCATGTATTCAATTGAATGGCAAAAAAGAAGATTACCGCATGCCCACATTCTAATATGGCTTAAAGAGAAGTTGCGGCCCAGCCAAATAAACGACATAATAAGCGCCGAGATTCCGGATCCTGAGCAAGATAAAGAATTGTATGATACCATCGTCCGAAATATGATTCACGGTCCATGTGGAGCACGAAATTCAATATCGCCATGTATGAAAGAAGGAAAATGTACAAAGAAATTCCCTAAACAGCTATTAAAAGAAACAGTGCACAATGTCAATGGCTACCCTTTATACAGACGCAGAGTTCCCGAAGATGGTGGCAGGAAAGTTACAATCAAATCTCGCTCTGGAGCGTTCAAACCTAGATAACAGCTGGATTGTCCCGTATTCGCCCATTCTATGTAAAATGTTTAATGCCCATTAATGTAGAAGCATGTAGCTCTGTCCGCGCAATCAAGTATATCTGTAAGTACATAAATAAAGGAAGCGACCAAGCTATATTTAATCTCAGGAGTGAAGGTGTGCAAATCCGTTAATCAAGTACAGACCTTTCAAGCAGGGCGTTATGTCAGCAATAACGAGGCAGCGTGGCGTCCTTGGCTTCCTTTACACGAAAGGCACCCAACAGTTACTCACCTTGCTGTGCACTTAGAAAATGGAGAGCGTGTATATCACCGAAAGAAATTTCCAAGAAAGAATTGCATCACCGCTAAAACTACACTAACAGCCTTCTTTCAACTTTGTCAAACCGACCCCTTGCAAAACGTTGTTATATTCAAGTCCCCGCTATATGGAACACATCTAGGAAGGAGTGGAAACGCCGTATTCAAGGCGCGCCTGTTGCAAATTGGTGTAAAGAAGTCATCAGATGCCCTTGGTCGTGTGTATACCGTCTATGTAACTAATTTTGAATGTTTCTGTTTACGATTGCTGCTGCACCATATTCAGGGTCCTACAGGATATAAAGACCTTAAAACTGTCAACGGTCAGGAATGCGCAACTTATAGAGAAGCATGTGAAGCTCTGCATCTTTTAGAAAACGATAATCACTGGGATGAAACCATGGAGGATGTGCAGTGCCAGTCACCAGCCAAAATTAGGGATCTTTATGCAACTCTCATATCATCTTGCGGGCTATCTAATGCACATAAATTGTGGGACAAATATAAAGAGTACATGGCGGAAGATATTTTGCGAAGGTTACAGCAGAAACATGCGAACATGACATACAATGAACACATTTATAATGAAGCACTTGGAAAAATTGAAGATAAAGTAATGGCAATGGTAGGCAAAAAATTAAGCGACTTTGGAATGATAAGCCCTCAGCGAACAACCGAAAATGAACTAAGTGATGATATTATACGTGCAACAAACTACGATATACCAGCTTTGCAGCAGCAAGTAGCCGAATTTGTACCCCGCTTGCTTCCCGAACAAAAACGAGTTTTTGACAATGTATTAGGACAAATTGAATCTGGAAATGGTACTTTTCTTTTTAGATGCCCCTGGAGGAACTGGGAAGACATTTTGTTAAATTTATTATTAGCAAGTACGGAAAGATAAAAACATTGCTGTGGCGTAGCTTCCTCCGGTATAGCCGCCACGCTGCTAAGCGGGGCCGCACTGCACATTTTGTTTTAAACTCCCTCTAAATCTAGCCCAGGAAGAATCGCCGATCTGCAACTTTAGCAAAATAGTGCACGAGTATAATGCTACGACAATGCAAACTTTTAGTGTGGGACGAAAGTACAATGTCGCATAAAAAGCTGTAGAAGCACTAAATCGAACGCTCCAGGTTTGCGCAGCAATACCGATATAATGGGAGGAATGGTGGTTTTACTGGCTGGTGACTTTCGCCAAACTTTACTTGTCATTCAAAAGGGCACACCTGCAGATGAAATTAAAGCATGCCTCAAGTCGTCTATTTTATGGAACAAGGTGACAAAATTCAGTTTAACTACGAATATGAGAGTGCATTTGTATAATGATATCAATGCTGGAAACTATGCTGACACACTATTAAAATTGGCGATGGGCGGTTGGAAACGGATGCTGAGGGCTGCGTTAAATTGACGAGAGATTTTTAATTTAGTACAGAGTCATTCGAATTAATTGCGAGCGTTTATTCAGATTTAACGAACAACATGCATGAAGACAAATGGTTATGTGAAAGGCGATTCTTGCACCAAAAATGAGAGCGTTAACAAAATAAATTCAGATATATTAAGCGAAGTAGCAGGAGAAATAACAGAGTATTTGTCAGTAGACACAGTTATGGACACAGAACAGAGCACTTCATATCCCGTAGAGTTTTAAATTCTCTAGAGTTGTCAGGTGTGCCTCATAAGCTTCAATTAAAATTAGGCGTCCCAGTCATGCTAATGCGAAATTTAGATGCTCCTCGGTTATGTAACGGGACAAGGCTGCGTGTGACACATCTTGGACGGAACATAATCGGTGCTACAATTTTGACAGGCGTAGGAAAAGATGAAAATGTTATTATACCACCGATCCCTATAATTCCCACAGATCTTCCTTTTCAATTCAAAGATTGCAGTTCCTATTAAGCTCAGTTTTGCAATGACAATTAATAAAGCGCAAGGGCAAACGTTACAGGTAGCGGGGTCAACTTAGAAAAACCGTGCTTCTCTCATGGTCAGCTGTATGTAGCATGTTCGCGTGTCAAATGCCCAGAATCTCCACATTCTTTCGAATGGAAAACATATAACATTGTGTACAGTAGCGTCTTAAAATAGTGTTCAGTTAGTTTTTCTAAAATTCCCACAATCAATTAATCAGAATTCCCAGATCTTCCCTTTCAATTCAAAATTTCCTATTTAGCTCAGTTTCTTTTCAATTCCAAATGCTGCACCTCTGACGGACCTATTAAACTCAGTTTCCTTTCAACTCAAAGGCTGCATCTCTGACGGATCTTTAATTTGGCTCAGTTTCCTTTCAATTCAGAAAACTGCATCTCTGACGAATCAATTTAGCTCAGTTTCTTTTCAAAAGTCTGCATCCTGACGGATAATTATATCAGTTTCCTAATTAAAAAAATATCCCATTTCCATTTGGAATAAACAGGCTATTTTCATGCTTTCCTATACGCTGCGTTTCAAAACATTTAAATAGGTTGACGAATCAATTTTGCTCAGTTTTCTTTTAATGGCTGCATCTCTGACAAATCTATAAAACTCAGTTTTCTTTCAATTCAAAAGCAATGGATAGTTCATTTCCCAGTGACCATGCAGGCGCGACCGCGGGTAACAACTAGTGATAATTGTGATATACAGGGTGGTCAAGGTGACGTCAAAAATTTTTTGGAATGCTGACCTTTCGGGCTACATGAAAATACCCATGTATGTTCCGCGATTTTTCTTAGTTTACGAGATATGATTTTTTGTATTATTTTTAAAATGTCGACTTGATTCAAAAATTTTTTCTTGAAAATTTGCTCTCTTTTCTACTTTTATTCTTAGCGTAGTCTTAATGAGTTGGACTCTTTGACATAAAAAATAAGCTGCCTACCATTAATACAAATTGCAAAAGTTTTAATCGAAAACAAATTATGCAGATATAGATTGAATCAAAGTTCAATTTTGAAATTTAAACTAAAAATTAAATAATGAGTTCCATGACTTTAAAGTAATTTTAAAAACTTTGCAAGACCCTAAGCTTTAATTATAATCTAAAAAAGTGGTGGTCAATGGGCCTTGTTTGCCGTAATCAGCTAATTGCAGAGGCGAAAATTTTCAACATTATTATTAAACACCCTATTTCTAAAATAATTAGGTTCGCCATATAATCTAATCAAATGAAATAAAATAAAATGAAATGTAAATCTTCGGGTTAGGGATAGTACCACTTCAGTAAGTAGCACAGATGGGTCACAAAAAACGAATTTCCCTCAATGTTAATGAGATAATGAATGATAATAGTAATAGGCAGGTAGACGGTTTCAGATCACAAAAAAATACTACGTGTCGAACAAAGGAAGCAGGAGTGAAATACTGTGTCGTGTGTAGCGCGCTCTCTCGCTCTAGCATAGCTCGCGCATAAGGCGACAGGCGTAGCTTCAGTCATAGAGTGCCTCAGTTGTTCACAGCTATCGCTCGCGTAACTACCTCCTGTTTTGTTTTCGATACTTCTAATTTACCACGACTGCTTGCTAACTGTATTCTGTTTCGCTTATAACTGACTTGACTGTGCTTGTGTTTCGGACTTTGATTGATTACCTTGATTTGGATTTTGTGTTTAAAATGAGTTATTCTTTGAAGGAATATGCAAATGCATTATTTTGCAGCGTTGCCCAAGGCAATGGCCATTTAGCGGCAAGGCTTTACAGAGAGAAACTAGAACGGCGAGGAGAAGACAGGAACTTTATCCGATCACAGAGTGTTCATAAATACATAATACATTTATGGACGGACGAATTCCGGGACGCAGTTCCACGAAGAGTACCAAGTGGATCCAGATGTCAGAGAAGAAGTCGTGGAACAAGTGCAAAGATATCCTTTACTAGCACCAGAGCTATTACGAGAACGACTGGTGTACCACGAACCTCAGTTATAAGGATACTGTCAGGTAAGTTCATTTTGTCTTTAAACTTTTACTTTGACACCGTATTAAAGCGCACCTTTGAATAGCGACGAGCGATCAATTAATTTAATTACTTATGTGGGGCAAAAACCACATTTCATGGAATAAAACAGTGATTCCTGGAGTACAATTTAGTTTTTTTTTCAGAGGGATACCACGCTTATCATATTCAACGCGTCCAAAATTGCATCTGCAGATTATTCAAGACGGTGAATTTTGTCGAACAATGCTGGAAAGAACTGCGGAGGATCCAGGTTTTTGATAAAATTCTGTGGACAGACGAGTCTAGATTTGAAAGAACAGGAGTCTTCAATATCCACAATTACCATAGTTGGGCTGTTGAAAACCCATAAAGGCAAGGCCTTCAAATTTTCAAACACATTATAGTGTAAACTTGTGGTCAGGAATTTTGAACAGGGAACTTATAGGACCTTTTGAATTGCCTGCTAGGTTAAACGGAGCCAATATTTAGACTTTTACAAAACAATTTAAACGGCTTATTAGGCGGTGTAAACTTATTGACAAGAAGGTATGATTTACCAAAATGATGGTGCTCCTTGCCACTATGCAAGAGAGGTACGGGAGCACCTTAATCAAGATTCTAATAGATGGATTGGGCGTGGACCGATTCATTGGCCTGCACGTTCACCAGATTTGAACCCCATAGATTTCTTTCTCTGGGATATTACAAAGAGATGGTGTACGCAAGCGAAACAAACACCGAAGCAGAACTGCGAGATAAATTAACGGAGGCGGAAACAAAAATCAGACAAAATTCAAATGCTTTTAGAAGACTGAAACAAAATTTTCAGGCGTTGTAGACTGTGTATTGCAGTGGAGGGGGGTATTTTGAGAATTGGTTGTAACATAAATAAATAAGTATTAAAAACCAAATTGTTTTATTTATTATGAAAGATTATGACATACCATGAAAATCTAATTATCCTTAGTAATAAACAATAGTGCATAATAAAACGATTTTTTGCACTTTTGGCTCTGCAATTAAAGGCCGACTAGGCTAAAAAGGCCCATTGACCACCACTTTTTGTATTATAACTAAAGCTTAGGGTCTTAAGTTTTTAAAATTACTTTAAAGTCATGGAACTCATTATTTAATTTTTAGTTTAAATTTCAAAATTAAACTTTGATTCAATCATATCTGCATAATTTGTTTTCGATTAAAATTTTGCAATTTGTATTAATGGTAGGCAGCTTATTTTTTATGTCAAAGAGTCCAACTCATTAAGACTACGCTAAGAATAAAAAAGTAGAAAGAGAGCAATTTTCAAGAAAAAAATTTTTGAATCGCTAAGTCGACATTTTAAAATAATACAAAAAATCATATCTCGTAAACTAAGAAAATCATGGAACATACATGGGTATTTCATGTAGTCGAAAGGTCAGCATTCCAAAAATTTTTGACGTCACCTTTGGACCACCTCCTGTAGGAAAGGTCTTGTGAATTAGAGACGTGTTGATGCTTCTATAACTTTAATTATACTGATCCTTATTCTACCTTAACACTAATATATATTGTCGTGGGGCTACACTACACCTCCACCGACAAAAAAATATAAATAAGAGATTAATACATTTTTTAAAAATTATATATATAAATAAAAAGTTAGGACTATTATGAACATAAATTACAAAATAAAATAGATAGTATATTCTATGGGCAAGTCGGTGTCCAGATCCCTTGTCCCATATTAATGTCGGGTCATAATCTTGTACATAGTTTCGTCACAGTCTATTAATGTTTAACGTTTACATACGCTACAAATTTTCTGATTTTTCACAATTAAGTTGTAGTGCATTTTAACTCAGTCACTTAGGTATTAAGTCATTGAGTCACTTAAATCATTTTGTCATTATACGACTTTCTACTCCGAACAATAATAATACTTTTTCATTTTCTTAGATTGTTTTCACATTTCAATATTTCATTTTACTTCATGTATTTACTTATTCTTTGTTAACCATTACTTATTTTCCATTTTTCTTTTCTGCATTTAGCTATTCATTAAATATTTGTGTCATTTCTTTCACGTACACGGCTCGCGTACATACATGATCAAGACAATGACCAATATTATTTAATTCACTTTTACATTTATAACATTTCAGCTCATAATAATCATTATTTAATTATACCATAACTTTCACGTACACGGCTCGCGCACATAAATGATCAAGATTATGGACAATATTCCTATACAATTTGTAATAAATTCTCATTTCCTCATTAACAATACAATAAAACTTATTCCGTGTCTAATCGTGTCCGAACAACCTTAAAAATTAATCGGTTATTAGGTTTTCCAACCTCGGCTGATCAGGCCGATTGTATGGATATGCTAACCTCCGATAATTTTTCTTTACCTTCCTTTCACAACTACATACTATCAATATTTTCATTTACAATTCCGTATTTCGTAACTTAGTCATAAATTTACTCACATATTTTACAAATTTATATCATAAAATAGTCTCGTATAATATTTAGTTACATCATTGTCAGTCAGGGATTGAGGCTCACAATATGGGCACAACAAAATTGAAATTAATTAATTGTATACATAATATAATTGAGTTTCTAAATCGTTTTGAACGAAGTTATTATTTTCATAATCCACATAAGTAAGTTAGATATTCAAACTGTTATCTTATGATTTAAAAGTTTAATCAATATTAAACCAAAAATAAATTATTGCATTTCATATTAAGATACAGAACAAAGAAGTCAAAGCAACGTAATCATTTTCAGTAACAATAACATAACACAAGAGACAGATCAAAATACAAATTGCAATCCCACTCCTCAGCGCAAGCGATTTGAGACACCTTTGTTTTAATTACTAAAGTATGTATATGGAAACGTTTGCGATTACATAGAACTATGACACACAGTGTGATTAACACCTAATTTTAAGATAACTTGTACAATGCAAGTAAAGTAAAATGTACCTTAAAGTGATAGTTTTAAATATTTTGAATTTACAGAAGTTAAAAAATACATTAGCTTTTTTTTATAAATTACTTTTGCTAGAAATATGATATTTATTTTTTCGTATACGCAACATTATTGAAAAATTACTACAACTACTACCAAGTTTATATAACAAAACATTAATTTATTTTAACATTCAAAAGAACAATTTTAATTTTTATGTAGGTTAGCATATAAATTTAAGGTTCATTACTTTAGAGAAGAAAAAACTTTTAAAAATAGCGAATGTTTAAAACCCTTTTCAAAATTGAATACTACCATTTAAATAAAATTTACTACAGAAAAAAAAATAACAGCGGAATATATCATTAGTATTATTTTAACCATACGAAAAATTAATTGATGATAAATCATGGTAAATTTAAGTACGTAAAATGTAATCTACTATATTATTTCATTCTGGTTTTGCAGGACACAGTAATAAAAGAATATATAACAATAAACAATAACTGTATAAAATTGAATATAAAATCGTCTTGTGCCAACATACAAGAGAGCTTAAAAAAACTTAATTTTTAATATTGCATTATGATTTTTTAGCAGGTGCACTAATAAATATATTAAGGTATCAATTAAATCGTGAAGTATCTGATTAATAAACTCAACTTTATCATATTATATTAAATACAAAATTTTAAAACATAACTTTTTATAATAATTAAAACTTTTTAAGAAATGTTAAAAGAAATGACGAAAATATGCTGATTCGATGTTATCTCAAATTTTCTTTTTTCTTTGTGGCTCAATTTTCATATTCTTCTGGACGAAGCTTGCAAAAGTACAACTGTTACTTCCTTTTAAAATTAATCTGCCGTTTCTTGAATTTTGAACTTTGGTCATCATATTTTTAATTTTTAGTTAGTTCCTATACAATTATTATTGTGGTCTTCTTGTATTCATATTTATTTGTTTTTCGTCACATCCGGTATTGCGTCCATTCCGTTATAATATATTTTTCCATGATGATTTCCATTATTTTATTTTTAATTTTCTCTCTTATATAAGCTCGGCGGTGCGCGTACATTGTAGCAGCGCACCGCCTGGCAGGGTCGCCATGTGATATATGTAGGAAAGGTCTTGTGAATTAGGAGACGTTGATGCTTCTATAACTTTAATTATACTGATCCTTATTCTACCTTAACACTAATATATATTGTCGTGGGGGCTACACTACATAATAAATTGAAGCCTAGTTGTCAGTTTTGAGTTTTATATATTTACTAGCTTGTAAAATATCATGCCTGCTCTGACACGACATTATATAACAAATTCATTTTCCAGTTCCCGTTACGCTTACATTTTAATGAAGGTGCTATTGTACGGCGAGGTCAGGCGGACTCTCTATCTCTATTGCAATGCATAAAGTATTTGCTGAATTCAACACGCACAATATTTACGCAATTATGCGCAAAGAAAGGAGTCTTTAAGTAACGCGTGTAAAGAAGACCAAACAAAGCCCTACGGATGATTGGCAAAAAAATGGGCTCCACTCTACTTGCCAGGTTTTTTGGTTTGCATTTTTGTTACAGAACTAAAATAAACGATCTTACGGTCTGCCTGATGGTAAACGGCTTCTGCAGTCCAAGAAACATATGCGTCATCACCTATGAGGAGTAAGATAGAGTGCCTGATAGCTTGTAATTAAACTGGCTCCCTTATACCCTTCGGACCGGAACACAGGAGTACTATTTGGCGGCAGAAATCGGTAAGAGCGTGGTGTCTACTCAGAGGGGTTCCTAAGCTGAAAAGGAGTCCTACCACGTAGTAATATTTAACGAGTTCCATAAGTATTAGATACTTAATCAGTTGTTCCTAAAGTAGCATGTAAGAAAATCTAGTCTCTAGTCTAAAAATAAAAGATTAATGAAAATAAATCCATATAAGTATTTCTCTTGCACTAGTGACTAACATAAGTCGTATTTGTAGGTAAACACATATGCGTGGTAGCTCAGATGGTTAGCGCTCGCTGTAAGTTTCACAGTACGCGAGCAACCCGAGTTCGATCCCCGCCGGCACCAATGAAATTCTTAATTGCAATTTTAAGTGCTGATTTACCACGTGCTCGGCGGTGAAGGAAAACATCGTGAGGTGCAGGTTACCTCACGATGTTTCCATATGTCTGAAAAAATAAAAAAAATAAAATATTTCGAAGACATGTGAAGTTCGCCAACACGCATTGGGGCAGCGCGGCGGACATTTCCTTGCCCTAAAACCCTCTCAAAAATGAGAATAAATGTGCCCAGCAGTGGGACGTATATAGGCTGTAACTTTACTTTACTTTTACATATGCATATGCAATGCCAACATCACTCAAACAAAGTTTTAACATAAATTTTAATATTTTCTTTTTCGCTTCGTTAAGCTTGTCAAGAAATACCTTCAAAGGAGAAACGAGTGAGTGTCTGTATATTTTATTTTAGTAACAGACTCTAGTAAGTACGATAGAAATTTACAAATATCCTTTTATTTTTAAAAGTTCCGAAAACTAAAATAATAATGTCCTCCAGATCGAAATTCAGTCTCGGCGGCCAGTCTCAGCGGAGACTAGCCATCTGTGCACGAGTGTATGTGAACACTCTATTCCCTCACTCTCATAGTCAATTGAAAGACATTCCGACACGACCGGATACAAGTCAGACCAACGAATATACCTGCTTTCCTAGGCACGGGGATGAAAACACTGCCAACTTCCTGACACCAGGCTGCTACTGAAAATTTTTTGACAAGTAAACCTAATAACTGATTTTGGCTAGATCCGGGATTCGAACCAAAGGATTAGCAGTCGCCCTTACGATCACTAGACCAACGAAGCATTCATAATGACCCTGAAAACTATAATAAATAAATATCACTAGAAAAGTAAATTTAACTAGCTCCTGAGATGAACTTCGATTGAGAAAGCAACTGCGATCTAATACATAGTTATGAGCTTCAGGAAACCAAAGTAGGTAAACAGCGGTGGCATACTAGGTCCTATATATTAAGTCCTCGTAGTAATTTTTTTATTTATTTCTAATGATTTCTTGCTTTAGTGCTGCTTAAAAATCTGTATTTTGATTGTTATTTATTTCCATCCGTCTATCTATTACAGCCTACTGCTGAACATAGGTGTCTCTCCTTAAACCGTCCCTTAAGGGGTTTATTTGCCATAGTTTTCCATACTTGCCGGGTGCGTTCGCAACCACATTTTGCATTTTATAGTTGTTATTAGAAGGACGATGCTACCCATGTCTTGGTTTATTACCCCTCTGTTGCGTTCTTACGACACTCATTTATTTAAATAGTCCTTATTGCATCTCAGTTTATCAGTAATCGCAGTTTTATTTCATCATCATCATCATTACAGCCCTTCACAAGTCCACTGCTGAACATAGGCCTCCCCCACGGAATGCCACAAAGCACGGTCCCGAGCCACCTGCATCCATTGACTTCCTGCATGTCTTACCAGGTCGTCACTCCATCTAGTGGGGGGACGCCCTACACTTCGCCTGCCGGTACGAGGGCTGCCACCGAGAACCTTTCTTCCCCATCGGTTGTCGGTTCTTCGAGCTATATGGCCGGCCCATTGCCACTTCAGCTTACTAACTTTGGGCTATGTCGGTTAATCTGGTTCTACTGCGGATATCCCTCATTTCTAAGTTTTTCACGCAGAGAAACCTCGAGCATGGCCTTCCATAGCTCGCTGAGCGACCTTGAGCTTCCTCATACGGCCAGCAGTGAAGGGACCACGTCTCAGTTCCATATGTCATCACTGGCAACACGCACTGGTTGTACAATTTAGTTTTGAGGTTTTGAGGTATGCCTGACGAGAAGATGGGTCGTAATCTCCGAACGCTGCCCAGCCGAGTTGAATCCGTCGATTGACCCTCGGTCGAAGTTGGACTTACCTAGTGGACTATTTGTCCCAGGTAAACATATTTGTCAACAACTTGAGCTTAGTGCTCCCAACAACTACCGGCATAGGTGTGACATGGACATTAACATGATTTTGTTTTGTCCATGTTCATCTTGAGACTATCCGTTGGGAGACACTATTGAGGTCATTGAGCATAGTGCTTAGGTCCTCCAGCGATTCTGCCATAAGGACTATATCGTCGGCAAATCGAAGGTGAGTGATGTACTCGCCATTGATGTTAATACCGTATCATTTCCAGTCCCAGCTTGAAAATGTCTTCCAATGCAGCGGTGAAGAGTTTCGGGATATAACGTCACCCTGTCTTACACCTCTCTGCAGTTGGATAGGTTTCGTATTCTGGTTCTGTACTCGGATAGCCATCGTAGCCCTACTGTACAAACACTTCAGCACCTCGATATACCGACAGTCCACTTGGCACCGCTGAAGGGACTGCAGCACCGCCCAAATTTCGACGGAATCAAAGGCTTTCTCATAGTCCATTGTACTCGTCGGTCTTCTGTACAATTTGCCGAAGGGTATGTATGTGGTCTATGGTGCTAAAGCCTTTTCGAAAACCGGCTTGTTCGGGAGGCTGGAAGTCGTAGAGTCTGCATGCGAGACGATTCGTAATGACTCGAAAACAGGCGTAGACGCGGCCAGAAAGGAAATCGGTCTGTAGTTCTTCAAGAGAGCGTTGTCGCCTTCTGGTAAAACCACCGCACCTTCTGCTCCACGCCTGGTGTAATGCCACCATGGAGGACGGAATTAAAGAGCTTCTGAAGGACTGGCACCGGTTTTCCACCCGCTTTCAGAAGCTTCGCTTATTCCATCCTCGCCTGGGGCCTTGCCGTTTTTGGTGCTGAGAGTCATTCTAATCTCGCTCAGACTGACGTCCGGGATATCATCGGAATAGTGTCGGAAAAGACTTTGCTCGATCGTTACCATACTTGCGTGTGGCTCCAACGATGACGTGCAAGCTGCCCATAGAACCTCTCAACCTCACAAAAATCCGTGTCTCAAACGATGCCATCGGTCTTCAGCTTCGACAGTTGGCTCTTCCTGGCAGACAGATTTTGGCAAAGACTTTGAGCCCTGGTTCCGCTCGACCGCTTCTTCAATACGAGCTGTATTGAAGTTGCGCAAGTCCCGCCGCATGCATTTGGAGATCTGTCTGTTCAGTTGCCTGTACGCTGTCAAATCTGCTGAAGACTGCAGCTTCGTCTCCCGTCTAACAACCATGAGATTAAGAGTGTGATCGGAGAGTTTTTGTGTTCGTCTGCGTCCGTCCCGTGTAGTAGCGGATAAGAATACCCACTACCCCATATCTTCCCGTGGGTGTCGTAAGAGGCGACAAAGGGAAACTGATACAGAAGATGGGCAGCAACATCTTTCTGATAAAAGCCAAAACATAAAAACTGTTGTTGCCAACCCGCTCGCCAAGCGGCAACTATGGCAATATACCCCCATGAGCGATCGACACAATAAACGGCCCCAGTCCCCGGCGGCCCCGCTATTCCTGGCTACGTGGCGACCATGGTAACGGCGGGCAGGGGTGCAAGAATCTCCGGTGGAGGTCTGGTTGCCACCTACGACGACTCGACCTGGCAACATAACGCACGCACCTGAGGACTGACGAGAAGATCCTGAGCTGAAGAAGAGATAGATAAGTTACGCTGGAACATAATAGACTATCCGAGGTCCGAAGAGAGGGGGGAGACACGGTAATCCTCGAATCCGGCAACTTATTCTATCACCGGAGGGTGACCATATCTTCCAAGGAAGTGTCGGATTTATCGTCCACAAGTCTCGTTAACAACATTGTAAAGATCGGGAGTGTGTCGACGAGGCACTTATACCAGAATCACCAAACGGTATTCGCTGAAGGTCATACAGGTTTACGCACCAACCTTGGCACACCCCAATGAGGAGGTGGAGAAACAAGGAGGATATCTCTAGAGCCATGCATTCCTCCAAACCCACTATACGGTGTTAATGGGAGACTTCAACGCAAAACTAGGCACAAGAGAGAGCGGTGAGCTAAAAGTAGGGAAATTCGAATAGGACAACGGAACCCATAAGCCAGCAGCTGGTTGACTTTATGGAGAAAGAGGGACTTTTATGATGAACTCTTTCTTCCAAAAGCGGCCCCACAGAAAGTGGACCTGGTCGAGCCCCGACGGTTCGACAAAATGAGATTGACTTCATTATGACGACCAGACGACAACTGTTCAGTGATGTCTCAGTGATCGCGAGGGTGAAAACTGGCAGCGATCACCGAATGGTGAGAGCACACTGAACCCAAAACGTTGGGAGAGGTCACGTCTAATGAAGTCAACGCCCGTCCCCTCGTGTCTAATCCAAAGTCCCGAAAACTTTCAGCTCGAGTTACAAAATCGTTTTCAGTGCCTAGAAGTTTGCAATGAAGTGGACGATATGAATGACAAGCTTGTGGAAACTGTCCATGCGGTCGGAGCTAAGTTCTGTAAGACCCGTCGCAGTTTAATTTATTAGTTATTAATAGGAAGACGCTACTTCCCATCTCCCGGTTTCTTTCCCTCCGCCTCTTACGACATCCATTCTACGATTCAATTATATGGGTTAGTGGATATTTTTACACCGCCACTACACAGTAGTGTACGCAGCGCTCCATCTATGTATTTTTGACAACCTAAGATTCAAAAACGTTGCCCCTACATAAGAAACTTCTTCTGTAGAGAGAGGTGGGGGATTTATATAATATTATAATATTTAATATCTGGAATATTTGATTGTGGGGCTTTCTTATATACTACATGTTCCGTGTAGAACCAGAACCCATGCCTCGCAGCGCCGCAGCCAAAGGCATAGCCACTTCGCTACTGAGACGTATCGAATGCAAACTAATAAAAAATGAATTCACATGTCATAGGAAATACAAAATATTGCCTTGCTTACACGACTAGCCTCCAATAAAACCCTCAATAAAATACAAACATAATACCAAGTTATTTATTTACTTATTTCAAAGGATCTAACGTAAGGATTATATGTGGTAGAGTCACTCTGCAGTTATTTTTATAGTTGTAGCACCAATGGGTCGACTCGACCGAGGAAGGACGACGCGAATACCAGCGTGAAATAGCACCTTAATGCTGGTGTGTTTTGTGTGGTGAATGTAGAGAACCGCAGACCCTTTTTACTGGAAACGAGGCATTTTATCTTAGTCCTAAGGTGTGACAGCGCGTATGTATTTTGATTCTCCAGCGAGAATAGTTGTAGACATCTATGGGCAACTGCATTCACTTACCATCAGGTGGACCGTGTGCTTGTATGTCACCTTTTTTTATAAAAAAAATCTACAACATAATTTACAATGGTTTATACTCGTAATATAGAAGTTTATGAAAACTTATCTTACTTATTACACTCCGACAACAATATGTGCCACAACTCAATACAGTTATAAATAGAATTATAGAAAAAATATCGACAAAAATTTAGAATGTTAGTGAATTGCTAGATATGGGCATCTTCCGTTGTATGGAGGATTGATTACACCAAGACTACACATACTAGACCGGAATAAGATGGTATAGAAGATTAATCAGACAGGAATAAGAGGGTCCAGAAGATTGTGTTAGTTTTAAAGGTTTAATTTTTGTAATTTGGATAAACACTTGTACTTATTTATTTCACAATATTTATTTTAAATTATTAATTTACTAACTATAAAATCCGCATCAGGGTATATAAGAATGTTGTCACTTGTTGAAGTCCAGCTTTATTTATGTTTATTCAAACCACAAACATGAAGCGAGAGTTTCACCAAGTGACAACTATTGCAAGTATGAAATTTTAGCCCTGCTTTATGGGGATCGCGTCAAAATTTACCTGACAAGTTTCAGTTGGCTTATTACTATGTGGCTGAGCACACGACAGTACTACAACTTTTAGCTTTGTTGACAAGGAATCAGTTGGACAGCGACAGCACTCACGTCTACGAATGCGCAAATCTAAAAGAACATGTAGTTATTTTCTATCCTCATGACGCCTGATTGAACTATAACGGAATCTCAATCACTTTAATAAAATTAAATAAAAACGTCAAACAGAATATAATAATTTTTAATCAATATAGATTACAGTACATAATCTTATTGAAAGTAATTTTTTTACTATTACCACTGATTCGCAAAAAAAACTTGTGGGAAGAACCAGCAAGAAACCCAGCGGAACTTTTTTTAAAAGCACAATTTACAGTATAATATTTTATACAATTTATGAAAACATTTAGAAACAGCATGGTAGCGATTACGTCATTCCCAGGGGTTATTATCAGTCATGCACTCTTTAGTAGTACAATAACACTTACTAGACAATTTACATACTTACTTTGGACATTACATACAGACATACATACTACCTGGACATTTGGACATATATGTAAAGACGCTACAAATGCATTGTCACCTCTGAGGACTAAGATGAAATGCCTCGCAGCCTGTAATTATCCTGCCTAAAAAGGCAGTCAGTTCTACACGCTTCAGACTGCTTTTTTTCTAATTTTTTTCAATCTTTTTCTATCGCATTTACCACGGAGAATGTTCTGAGGAATTGTTTGGATTAATTTCAACCGCCAAATTCCACCAACGACCATCGCGACTAAATTTACGATACTATCCACATCATCTGGATATTTATCGGTCCACCACTGTGCGACTATTTAGTTTTCCTCGCACGACTACTTTGTGGAATCGTTTCCCACCGGCGTTTTAAGGACCTTCAAGAAACGAGCTTACTCCTTATTAAAAGGCCGCCAACGCATCTGCTTTACCCATGGTATTGCAGTTGTTAGTGATCAGCGGTCGACACTTTCCTTCAGGTGAGCCACATGCTCGTTTGCCCCAGCTTCTATAAAGAAAAACAATTCCGATACGTAAAGGTAACCATCGACAGACAGTGAGAAGCGTTCGGCGAATGGTGTGGCAATATATTTTGTTCTCAATTCAATGGCTAAAGGCCAAAAATGAGTTTTCGCAAAAGGGAATACGCGATCTTAACGAGCCAGCGATCCTTCTCTTATATTAGAAACGTAATATCTGGCGCACAGCCCGACTTCGGCACGTGAATTGTAACGTACACATACGTGCAAAGTTGTACGGCGTACGCTATTCCAAGATTCCAATGGTTTTCTCATAAGATAAATCTTTGTTTTCAAACAAACTAACGCGCCTTTTTTTACATATATTGCACATATAATCATAAAAACATTTAAAAATAGTCCTCAAAGGGTTTATTTTCAATCATGTCATCATCATCACTACAGCCTATTAAAAGTCTACCGCTGAATGTAGGTCTCCCTCATAAATTGCCTCATATGGTGGAAATATCCCATAGATGTAATGAAATCTCTTACTACGCTACTGCACGGCAATCAATCATATAATAATAATCCTTTTTATACAATTAATGCTCAGTAAAAGTATAAGCATTTTATGACAATTCTATATTTTGTTGTAAAGGCTTCGCATCCTGAAAAAAATGCTCTTTGAAATATAATACCTGATAATTAACTTGTATTTATTCTTTGTATTTACAGAATGTACATCATTATTATAACATTATGTATTAAATTTTTAGTTAGTAAATTAAAAAGCGAAAATAAATATATATTATGTAATCATTTCTTTGAATAATTTATTATAATAATTTATTATCGGCTCAACCATAAGTGCTGCAAACCACCTGAAACGGAAATAAAAAATAAAAAAAGATGTTAAAATCAATTACTTATTTTTTATTGATAAAAATGATGTATCTTACCTTCCCGCCCTCCCTCAATTGAGTTCACTATTCCCGTCACCACTACTTCCAACACCACTACACTAATAAGACACACCACCGTCGATAATACGACACGCGTTTTGCTTATAAACAAGGTATCATCTGGTGAAATAGACCCCAAGGGCTGACCACTAAGTGAGCGAGACAAAAACTGCTCTTGAAACTAGGTAAGACAAATAATTTTATTTATTTTTTATTATAGCTAATTAATTTTTAACATCTTTAATATAATGGATTTCCGAAATTAACGTTGATTACATTAATTAAATTAAATTAAAAATAAGTTAAAAGGTGAAATGAAAAGCATGACAAACATAATCAGTTAAATTAGTTTTATTTAATCTTTTTTTTTTTACATCTACCTTATACTAAGGGATATAAAGGGCGGACTTAATGCCTTGTGGCATTCTCTACCAGTCAACCTTGGATGATTTGAGAAACTGTGGCAGGTGTAAAATCACTCCAAATAAATTAACAATAAAAGATTATATCTAACAACAAAATGCAAATAAATAAAATATTTTAAAATATAAACTTAATATCTACTTTGTAATAAAGAAAGAATGAATAGTAAATATATAAACGGATACTTATATATACAAAATTTAAATAAATATATATAAAATAATATAATATAAAACTAAAAAAAAACATGATGCATATTAAAATACATATTATACAAAATATCAATTAAAGCGAAAGAGAGAGAAAACAAAAGTCGGATAAATCAATTCTGTTAAAGAATTCTGAACTAGTCTTTAAAATAATGTTTGTTACTGGTTTTTTTATATGAACAGGCAGGGCATTCCAGAGCAGTATGGACTGCACAGTAAAAGAGGAATTAAAGAAACCACCTTATGTGGTGGAATACGAATTTTAAGACTATTTTGGGACGGGGAACTCTATCATGAGTAGAATATTGGTACTGAAAGTTATCCTTAAGATAAGAAGGAGAATTTGGGTCATTTAAAATTGAATATAGTACTTGTAAAATCTGGGAGCGCCTTTGACGAATAGAAAGTTTATTTAAGCTTAGAACGGTACTGGGAAACATGGTCATACTTACGTAAGCCGAAATGAACCTAATGCAATTGTTAAGAAGGCGCTCCAACTTATCGAGAAGATATTGAGATAGATCTGGGTAACACACATCCGCATAATCAATAATGGGTAATATCAAAGTCTGGATAAGTAAAGTTTATTTTTAAAAGGCAGAAAGTTTTGAGACGGCAAAGAGAACGTAAGGTGGCAGTAACTTTACGGCTTATTTCAGCAACTAGAACTCAGCTTAAGGTATGGTCCATATGTGCCAAGATTTTAGAGATTTACAAAAGGCAGCAACGTTCCATTGTAAAATACGGGAGCAAGATCATTGTTATTAATCTTGGCTAATATTCTGCTACTACCTATAACCATTACTTTACATTTGATGGGTTAACTGAAACACCATGTCTGTACGACCAATCTCTTATGGCATCAAGGTTGTGGTTGATTTGTTAATATTATCATTAAGATCATTAACACTAGATTGCACATAGAGCTGAAGATCATCTGCATACAGATGGTACGAACAGTTGAGAACTGAAGTGATAGAATTTATAAACAGAGAAAACATTATGGAGAAGTGACCCGGCCTTGCGGCACGCCTGTTTCAATGTCAGCCCATGTTGAGGACCTTGTCCTAATCGAACTGACTGCTGGCGGCCGCGAAGATAGGATGAAAACCATTCCAAAGCTGGGATTGAGAATTTAAGATTAGCTAGGAAGGCTATAAGGATATCGTGGTCGACTGTGTTAAAAGCATTTGAAAATCAACAAGCACTACCACTGTAAGCTTCTGCTCATCCATTCCTTCTGAATGTCATCTGTGACTTTTATCAAGGCAGTGGTATACTGACCTGCGCGAAAGCCTGACTGATATTTATTCAGCAGGTTATGTTTGTTATGAACATAGAGATTTGCTTGTGAACACAGGCTTCCAGAACTTTAGATAGGTATGGCAAAATTGAAATTGGTCGAAATGGTAGGTAATGAGGATTAGGTATTTTAGGAAGTGGTCGCACAAATGCTTTTTTCCACTGAGTAGGATATTGGCCTGAGTCAAGGGAATAGTTTACGATATGTGTGATTGCAGGTAAAAGGCACTCAAGGATCATAGATATCATAACCTTACTAACCTCATCGCAACCCACAGCCTTGGATTTAATAGCTAATACTGATTTCTGAATCTCATCCACAGTCACAGGTAAAAAGTGAAAAAAAGGAATTTTTTCACCTTTTTAATGTGTAGTATTCGTGTAAATATAAGAATACTTTATGTTTTTTATACCTACATTAAAAAATTGCCTTGCCCTATGTCAAGACCAGAATAAAAAAATTGAAATAAAATAAAAATTATTTCTTTCTTTCTCAAGGCATACTAAATAATAAAGTAATTGAAGCCTCCTAGTAAGTATAAAAGAATACCTGTGTCAGGAGGCACCACTCTTCCTAATAATATTAAATATTGAGATAAGCCGAGCAAGATTACCTCTCTCTCTCTCTCTCTGTGCGTGTGTGTGTGTGCGTGCGTGCGTGTATGTGGGTGTATGTGTGATTGCAGGTGCTTAAAAGGTTAGCATATCTATTATGTTATTTTATTAATTCTATTCTATTCTAATAAACAAATATATATTTAATGGATATATACTATTTAATTCCGTGAAGTAGAATGTTTTCTGTCCTGTGATAATTTAATTTTTTAAGATGATCGGTAAGTATTTTTTTGAATTCGCGATAGTTAAGCCGGTGAAAGTTTAATACAATTATTTAAATAAAAATTTAAATAATTGTATATATATCTTGATTGGGCACTGCACTGTCTCTCAGCAAATTTAGATTTTACATAAATTTGTTTAATGACGTTATGATTCCCCCGTATAGATGTTTTTTTTTTGATCATATGGCGAGTTAGTATGTGTTTTTAAAATTGTCTGTAAGATATATAGTTGCCTAACCGTAAGAACGTCACATATATTATACAGTTGTTCGGTATTTAATCTAATAGGCTTCAAATACATAACTTTGAGAATGTATCGTTGTCCTCTTTCTATGTTCAGTAAGTTAGTTTTTGCCGCTCCTCTCCATACCCTAATGCAATATCCTAGAACTGACTGAGGCAAAGATGTATAAATTTGATTTATCAATTTAGTCGTTGTAACGTAACGCAGTTTTTTAAATATCCAAATAAGCTTACGAATTCTGCCGTTGACGTATTCTGTTTGATTAATCCATGAAAGATGTTGGTCAAAAATTATTCCAAGATATTTTGTGTTATGTACTCGTTCAAGTTTTTAAAATTACAATTTAAAAAATCCGCATAATCACATTGATGAATTTTTAGTGAAGTTTCACTAGAGGGCCGTGTTCGTTTATCTATATTGAAGCACATATAGTTAGTCTTATTAACATTTAATGTTAGTAGATTATGTGTAAGCTATCTAGAGACCTTAGAAAGACCTTTTTAAGCGTTCTCAAATACACCTTTCCAAGTACTATCAGTAAACACAATAGCAGTGTCATCAGCATACGAAAAGACATGGCCACCCTCAATATTCAATTCTGTGAGCTGATTAATATATATCAAAAATAGAGTAAGGCCCAAGACACTCCCCTGTGGTACGCAGTAAGTAATGTCGAAGTCTTGGCTTTGGTAGTCTCCAATTTTTACCTTTTGGGTACGTCCCTGCAAATAGTCCCTCATCAATTCAAGTGGTTTTTCTCGAATGCCGATATGTTCTAGTTTAGCGACTAGAGTGGGAAGAGAGACAGTGTCAAATGCCTTTTTTAAATGAAGAAAAACTGTAATACATTTTTTTCTGTGATCAACATTTTCAATGATTAAAGAAGTAAGTGCTTAAACCACATCTTCAGTAGAAATTTTTTGTCTAAATCCAAATAATTTTTTTGATAATTTGTTATATTTAGTTAAATACTTAATGAGTCGAATGTTTATTATTTTTTCTAAAATTTTTGAAATAGATGTAAGGACTGAGATCGGCCTATAGTTTTTGACATCGTCTCTTTCACCACTTTTATAAACCGGAGTAATTAAAGATTTTTAAGTGAGACCGGGAAAAATCCTGTACAAAAACAAAGATAAGCCAAGTAACTAATTACAGGGGTGATGAGGAACTTACACTATTTCAGAAACTTTGTAGGAATATTGTCCCAACCAAGAGCACTATCAGTTTTGAGACTATCAATAGTAAGGACAACTTCCTGGGGATCAGTGTCAAAAAGAACGAATGATGTCAAATGAGGTCTTGTATTTTGAGGGTCGACAGGTCTGTGTCTTAGTATAGGAGTTTCAGTTACATTGATGTCATTAGCTAGTTTTTTTCCAATGTTAGCAAAAAATTCACTAACAAAACTAATTGATTCATTAGGAGATGATTTTATTGTAAGGAGTTCATTACTATATGTCTTTGGTGGTTTGTATTGAGTAATATAGTTTTCCAAAGATTTTTTGAATTTTTAGAAGCATTAGCAATTTGCTCCTGTTCGTATTTTCTTAACCAGAGGGACGCTACTTATTATATCCACTAAGTATTGATGATATGACATGATGTTAACTAACGATAAATTACCTCATAACGTTTTCAAGCCGACAAAAGTCCGAGGTATTTCAGTTGTGAAAATGACTAGGGAACGCGACCTTAAAACCCTCGTAATTGCCAATAATCCGGACCGCCTCCGCCGGTCGACCTGTGGTTTATTGGAATGTCAGCGAAATTATGATCAATATTCAGCGAAGCGTTTGTTTGTAATACTAGCATCAATATCTGGCAATCATTATTCAGCAATAAAAATACATTTGCTTATCCACAGCAACATTGCGAATATTCGCAACAGAAAACAAATGAACATTAAATTACTGCATGATATAGAATGCCCTGTTCCAGTTAAAAGGATCTTCGATTCTCTACACTCACCATACGAAAAACAGCAGCATTAAGCTGCTATTTTACGCTGGTATTCTGTGAGAGCGTGGTCCTTCCCCGGTCGAGCCAACCCATTTGTGCTACAACTATACAATTAATATAGCTGCAACATGGCTCTACCACGTTAACAACTACTTATTCCTTAAATAACGTTAGAAACACACCGATTTATTTCTAAAAAAACTTTCTCGTTGGTTTTTCCTAGAGCAATTACTAAGCTTATAAATGAGACTAAAATTTTGGGGGCCCAAAGGAAGGTTTGTAATTTAACAATTACTAATCCCTGACATAAAGTTAAAAACAAATTTATTAAAAACATCTTGTTGGTTCTTCCCATATAAATGAGACTAACCCTCTGGTAGTACAAAGAAAGGTTTTATGATATTGGTAAGGGAGGTTGGAGATATTTGCAGGTTGGTAAGAAAGTAGTTAAGCACTGGTTTATAAAAAGAAAAAAAATGGACTATCCGTAACAATACTGAAATGAAAAAACACGACAAAATGGTGGGCTAAAATCGAAATCAAAGATACAACATGACTTTATAAAAATTGACTTTATTGATTCGATACCCGCCGTAGTGCTTTTTTAGGAATACGATCTAAGTAATACTATTAACTTTACTAATGTAAATTAAAAACTCCAAGTAAGTCAAAAATGCTTGTATTAGGAATGATTCACGACAGTAAGCGAATGGTGGATTCGAACCTACGAATTTCCGAATTCGCAGTTCTTACCCTTTACCATTAGGCTGCTGTCGCTTCATGATTCGGTGTTATCGAGGTGCTTCAAAATACCTAATGATGTCATACAATGAAATTTCAGTAAAACTCCTTCCTACATCGGGAGATTCCTATATCCAGGATGAGTCATGGACTATTAAAGGCTGACAGACAGAGAGACATACAAATAATAAAATGTATGAATCCTGCTATACCTTCTCTGGACACTGGTAGAAATATCATACAAAATTAGTCATAATGTTACTTACAGTTTTATATGTTTTATGCATTTTATGACCACACGTGGTAAAGCCACGCTGCAACTGTATTTTGCCTCATAGGTCTATAGGTCTAGTGGTCGTAAGCATGACTGCTAATCATGTAGTCCCCGATTTGAATCCCGGGTCTTTCTGTCGAGAAATTGTCAGCAGCAGCCCGGAGTCAGGAAGTAGGCGGTGTTTCACCCCCTTGTTTTAGAAAGCACGTAAAGCCGTTGATCCTCTGGTCGTATCGCTTTACCGCCTTAGTCAGATAGTATGAGAATGAGGAAACAAGGAGAGCACCTGTGCTTTGCAAATACCCGTGCAATATGATAATGCGCAGATGGCTAGTCTTCGTTGACTGACCGCCGTGACCGAAATTCGGTCTGGAGGACATTACGAATGAATCCACTCGATCGAGGAAGGACAACGCTCTCATAGAAGTAAAATCTTAATGCTGCTGTGTTTTGTATGGTAAGCATAGATAAACGGAGACCGTTTTTACTTGTAAAGGGGCATATCGCTTTAGACCTTAGGGGCGGCAACGCGACGAAATGTGCTTATGGGCCACAATATCCATATTCCTACAGATGGACTGTGTGGTCGTTAGTCACCGTAGCTTCTCTTAAAGGCATCTTCATTCATTCATTACAACCTGTCAAAAGTTGAACATAGCCCCCCCCCCCTCCTAGATTTTTATATTATATATAGGGGGAATTCTAACCATAGTTGCCACGCATCTATTTCACTCTATTTACATCCCTACCTGTTGAAGACTGCATCTCAATTGTAACTAGGAAACTAGAAGAAAACAATATGCCAGCAGAATATGCAGTATTGCTTAGACATTGCCTTACATCTGGCTATCTATTGTGGAAGGAAGAGTTTTACAAGCAAGTAGATGGTGTTGCAATGGGCTCACCGGTATCTCCCATTGTCGCCGATATTTTCATGGAGGACTTTGACGAGAAAGCCCTGCTTACTGCACCAGTAACTCCAACCATCATCCATCACAGTTAGCTACCGTGGGAAAATCTTTGTTTCAGAGAGCACGAGGGATCTGTGACAGAAAACATCTGGCCGCCGAGCTTCAGCACGTCGAGCAAGTATTGCAAGACAACAAGCTTCGGGTCCCGCGCCTACGTCACAGTGACCGAGTGAAGCCGCCACAGTCGAGCGTGCCTGCTGTACTACCCTATGTCAGAGGAGTCACAGACAAGGTTGGCTACATTTTAGCGAGCTCTATTAAAACATACTTCAAGCCGCTGAAGAAGATTAGTAAATTTTACCATCCGTCAAGTGTAATATCCTCTACAAGATGCAGGAGTGTACAAGCTTGATTGTGAATGTGGTCTCTCATATATAGGGCAAACAAAACGATCTATTAAAACCCGCGTAAAAGAACACATAGCTGACGTGAAGCACCAACGTTCCGGGAAGTCTGTGCTTGTGATCATATCCTAGACGGCCCCTGCCATTACATTAGATTTCATAAACCACAGATTCTCGCGAAAGAACATCGATTCCTGCAAGGATGATACGTGAGGCTATTGATATTAAAAACATCCTAATTTCAATAGAGAGGAGCTTGGTACTTCCACCTGCTTGGGATCCTGTAATTAATAAAATTAAAACTAAGCCCAAGCATACCACTACAAGACTTCAAGACACAGTTAGTTCATTCTGCGTAGATCGGACCAAAATTAATAATTAAAAAAAAAGCTGAAGGTACTCCGGATTAACTTTGACATCGGGACGTCAATCACCTCAGTCCCCCGTGACCATGGGTGCTGTAAAGCACCCGAAACGTCGGGAATTAATAAGTTAATTAAACGCGATATAATCCGTAAAAGTAGTTTAATTCAATGTGTAGTGTTCGCGAAAATATAAGAAATCATTATAGACGTGATGTGTTCACAAACAAACAGACAGACAGAATATTCTAAAAATTATAGAAATGTTTTAATTACTTATTTTTAGTTCCTTTCAATAATTTTTTTCACAAAAATATATAATGTGCAGACTCATGCAACTTACATTTTTATTATACTCGTGACATAAAGCCAAAGAAGAAAATCTTTTAAGTGAGCACTTTTATAAAACTTTTGTATATCGTAGTTTTCTCTTCATAATTAATTATAACTGTGCTCGTATCGGAAAGATGTGTAAATCATGATACACTAATAAACAAATTAAGGCAATATGGTGTCGCCATACCTTACAAGCAACCTTATAAATAATACCTGCATGACCCGGTGCTAATTTTTTGGTAGTTTATATTAATCTTAGAAAAAAGAAAGAAAATAAGAAAATACAAAATATTTTATTTAGAAAGAAAGAGATATTTATTTGGCCATTTCCAACTGAACATAACATTACATGCAGCACAACTAAATTTAATTATACACAACAAGGAAAAATTTAAAAAGTCATTTAAAAATGCAGATAGGTACAAAATAAATTTAAAAAAACGAATAGCCAACCTTAAAAACTTGTTTGATCTAAAATGGTCCAAATAGAACTGCCACTCAGTAATTGCCAAGATGTGTCATAATAGGCCTAGTCCTAGCTAGATTTCCAGTGGCAACCTTATCATAAAAAAAGTTGAAACAAACACCTTACATACGAGTATATACATACATAGTATATTTAGTCTTCTTCATCATCGGCACGTAAAAGTCTACAGCTGGACAAAATTGGGTGTTGAGTTCTCTCACGCCGCCACCACACGACCAGTGAGATTTTTTTAAATCAAACTACAGTGAAAACCGAACTTGCACATTGCTGTTTGGCGGCAGAAATAGTTAAAAGGGTGGTACTACCTACCCAGGCGGACTCCTAGACAGAAAAGGAGACCTACCTAGTAATTTTTTTTAATGAACGCCCGTCTTGTCTCCTATTCTCCCATGAACATGCGTGTGGCAGAGCATTCGAAACGTGTGTTTAAAATAACTTACAATTAAACGCGATATAATTTTAGCATCTTCCTGAAAACGACTCAAATATTCAAAAAACTGAGATTGCCAATACGCCTGCCAAGCCTGTTGAATATGGCAATTATCTCCCGTATGCGGTAACATAAGGAAGGCCTATATTCAACAGTGGAGATTTGATGTGCTGTAATCAATGGATGTGCAAGTCCCCGGGCGAGGATGGAATTACAGCAGAGCTTCTGAAAGCGGGTAGAAAACCGGTACTTGAAGTCCTTCAGAATAACTTTAATTCCGTACTCCACTACACCGGAGGCGTGGAGCAGAAGTGCGGTAGTCTAGTTCATCAAGAAAGGCGACAACGCTCTCTTGAAGAAATACAGACAGATTTCCCTTCTGAGCCGCGTCTATGTGCTGTTTTCAAGAGTCATTAAGAATCGTCTCGCATGCAGACACAACGACTTCCAGCCTCCCGAGCGAGCTGGTTTCCAAAAAGGCTTTACCACCATAGACAACATATATACCCTTCGGCAAATTATACAGAAGACCGAGGAGTACAATCTGCCACTATGTCTTGCGTATGTGAACTATGAGAAAGCCTTTGATTCCGTCTAAATTTGGGCAGTGCTGCAGTCCCTTCAACGGTGGTAAGTTGTACTGTCGGTATATCAAAGTACTGAAGTGTTTGTACAGTAGGGCTACGATGGCTATCCGAGTACAGAACCAGAGTAAGAAACCTATCCAACTGCAGAAAGGTGTAAGACAGGGTGATATTATAACCTGGAAACTCTTCACCGCTGCATTGGAAGACGTTTTCAAACTACTGGACTGGAAATGATAAAGTATTAACATCTATGGCGAGTATATCACTCACCTTCGATTTGCCTACGATATAGTTCTTATGGCAGAATCGCTGAAGGCCCTAAGCACTATGCTCAATGACCTCAATAGTGGCTTCCAACGGATAGGTCTTAAGATGAACATGGACAAAACAAAGATCATTTGTAACGTCTATGTCAAACCTATGCCAGTAATTGTTGGGAGCACTTAGCCCGAAGTTGTTGACGAGTATGTTTACCTGGGACAAATAGTCCGACGTGGTAAGTCCAATTTCAACCGAGAGGTCAATCAACGGATTCAACTAGGCTGGGCAGCGTTCGGGAGGTTACGTCACATCTTTTCGTCGGGTATACCTCAAAACCTGAAAACAATAATGTACAACCAGTGCGTGTTGCCAGTGATGACCTATGGATCCGAGACGTGGTCCTACACTGCTGGCCATATGAGGAAGCTCAAGGTCGCTCATTGAGCTATGGAGAGGTCTGTGCTCGGGCTTTCGCTTGATAAACTTAGAAATGAGGATATCCGTAGTAGAACCAGAGCAACCGAAATATCTCAACGGATTAATTAAGCTGAAGTGGCAATGGGTCGGCCATATAGCTCGAAGAACCGACAACCGATGGGGAAAAAAGGTTCTCGAGTGGCAGCCTCGTACCGGTAGGCGAAGAGTAGGGCAACCCCCCACTAGAACTGCAGGAAGTCGATGGATGCTGGTGACTCAGGACCGTGCTTTGTGGCATTCTTTGGGGGAGGCCTATGTTCAGCAATGGACTTGTAAAGGATGGCTGTGGCTGTAATAATGATGATGATGATGAATCAATGGATGAATAAAAAACGCGATAAAATTCGTATTAATGAATTTTATTACATTTGTAGTGCCAATATAACAAAACATTAAACGGTATTGTAATTTTATACGTCGAAGAAATAGAAACATTTCTTTTCAATGTATTTTATCTAGGGCGCTATATTACATTGCTCAGCAACAAATATACTATATTATTTTTCTGTCGATCTTTCGCTATCAATACGACGCCGAATTCTATAGAACACGCGTCACGTGCAAGTACGAGTCGAAAAAGAAAAAGATCTGCGTGACGGTTGGGAATAATAGAAGATGATTAGATGCTATAAGTATGGGAAGAATAGCATAGATAATAAATATAAATAAAACAGATATTTATTTTATACAACTTATTGCCACATATTTACATTCAGAAGTTATTTGGAAGGCGTTAATTAATGAGAAGAACATGATATAAAAATTGTACTCGTATATCCGTATACAACAAATCTTACTGGTCAATTTTCACCCCAAAGGAGTCAATCGTTTTCGGGCCCACTAGAAATTTTCGCGACTCTCAATGGTATTATATAAAAAAAAAGATACCAATTTATTATTGTAAATAGCATAAATATTTTATTAAAATCTAAACGAAATCAAGAAAAAAAAGAGTTGTTTTGATACTTGTGTTCATGTCATTGGTTCAGATAATGTAATATTAAATAAAATTGTAGTAGAGATGTGCCAACTCGGAAGAAACTCGACTCGAGTGAACTGGAGTTGAAATTCACGTAACTCGAATAGTACTCGAGATACGCAACTCGAATTGGCGGAAAGAAGCTGTGTCACTTTGTTACAAATTATTTTTATATTTGTTCCTCCATCCAAGATAATTATCATTACATAACTTAATAGGTAGTTATATATTATTGTTTTGCGTATAGAGAATTTTCATAAAATAATATCACTCTAACTTTATGACGTAGCGTAAAGTTAATGTTATTAATAATTTAACTATTAAGAATTATACTTAATCAGCTTATTGATATTATATAATATATCAATAAATTGTTCGAATTAATAAGTCGAGTTCATCACTAAATTGTAGACAGACACTGCATTGACCGTAAGATAAAGATGTGACTCGAGTAGAATTTTGTGTCTCGAGTCACTGTAGTTGTACTCGAGTTTTTGAGTTATGCGAATTAACTATTTACAGTCCTTGCATCGATTGAAGTTTATCACTCGAGTTGAGAATAGCGATTACCTTAGTTAAAGCATTTTTAAATAGGTACCTTTATTAAATAAGTAATATGTGGCAATATGAAATAAAATACAAATATTTATTTATTTGTAGTATTTCCATGTTTTTGATTTACTACAGATGTGTAGTATTTCAAAATCTATAAACTGCTTTTCGCATAGCCCACAACTCCCTTCCATTTTTAAAAATAATGCCACATCGACGATTTTTGTTTTGTTGTTTCATTGTTATCATTCACGCTTTAAACAAACAAGTATATATAAATCACCTTTTTATGATATGCACTACTTATACGAAGTACAATCACGATGTTATAAATCAAACTAATTTCATATTTGACTACAACATGCCAGATGCGTGTTTGAATTTGGTTGTAACCAGTGACGTCACTCGCGGCGCCTTATACTACAAGTGAGTAGTGAACTGACATCTATCTAGCGCTCTCCGAATCTACACGGTGCGGTGCAGTTAACTCGGTAACTCGAGTGCAAGCGGACTCGAGTAAAATTTATTTTCACTCGAGTACCGAATTAAACAAATTCACTCGATTCACTCGAGTGAAAACAGAGTTCGAGTTGCATCACTAGTGTGAGAATAAATTCTGTGGTTAATAGTTATTATACTTTTTTGGTAGCAAAATTAAAAAGTTTATACTTGTTTACATTACAAGACAATAAAATATCGTCTCATCGATGCACAAGTGTATGGATAAATCTATAATGTATTGAATTACCTAAAACAAATGAAAAACACAGGTCTGAGAACCTTATTAGTATGTTAAAAGTGATAATGCATTGAAACAGAAACAGAAACAGAAACTTTTTTATTCAATATAGATTATAAATAATACTTATTGAAAGTCACTCTTTTGTCTAATTACCACTGGTTCGAAAAAAAAACCTCTGTCCTGGGAAGAACCAGCAAGAAACCCAGGACTTTTTTTAAATAACAGCTTACAATCATGTATATTACACAATTAACCACACAAAACAAATTAGAAACAGCCTGGCAGCGAACACCATTTCCAGGGGTTATTATCATCCATAAATTCCTTAACATTATAATAACCTTTTATACAAACTATGTTTAATAAAGTTTTGAATTTTGAGCAGGTCGAATTTTGTATATTTTCTGGGATTTTGTTGTAAAAGCGTATACATCGCCCCAAGAATGAATTACTGACTCAGGAGTCGAGTAACTGGTACTACTAGCTTGTGTTTGTTCCAGTATTTACAGAATGAACATCACTTATTTTGTATAACTACTTTTATTTTTGTGTACGTACATTACATTTTCATAAATGTATTGAGAGGCCAAAGTTAATATATTAATTTCCTTAAATTTTTGTCTGAGCGACTCCTTAGGTTTTAAATCATAGATTGCTCTTATGGCCTCTTCTGTAAAACAAATATAATTTCAGTGTCAGTTGCGTGTCCCCATAGCAAAATACCATACGACATTATGCTATGGAAATAGCTAAAGTAAACAAGTCAGCTGTTTCCACACTGGTAAGATTTCTAATCTTTTAACAGCATATGCTGCAGAACTAAGTCTGCTTGCTAACTTTGATATATGGGGCTCCATTGAGCTTCGCGTCTAGTGTTATTCAAGAAAAATGGTGGTATCGACAAGACTCAGTTCTTCCCATTTAAAATTACATTAGTATTTAATTGTCTGACATTTGAGTCATGAACTTCATACATTTCGTTTTATTGCTATTTAAATGCAAGTTATTAACATTAAACCAATTTACTAATTTAGATATAGCATTATTTACTTCGTCATATTTTAATAATTGTCGTTTTAATTTGAAAATTAATGAAGTGTCATCAGCAAATAATACTATATTATGGTTATCCCCTACTATGTAAGGTAAGTCAATACAAGAAACAGAAAGGGGCCGAGAACTGAGCCTTGAGGCACGCCAATTTGTACTATCGACCCGGAAGAGCTCATACTATTAATGACAACTTTTGAGTTCTGTTACTAAATATGAAACAATTAATTTAAGAGCATTACTTCTTACACCGTAGTGTTGTAGTTTCTGATTAATGTTTCATGGTGAACACAATCGAAGGCTTTGGATAGGTCACAGAATATACCCAAAGCATCCTGTGAATTCTCCCATGCATTGAAAATATATTTAATCAGCTCAACACTAGCATCAGTTGTCGAGCGACCCCTTGTGAAACCAATTGATTTTTATGAAGAAAATTATTAACATTAAAAAATTAACATTTGATCAAGAATAATTATTTCAAAAATTTTACTTAGTGTTGGCAGTACAGAAATGGGTCTAAAATTGGCGGGGTCTAATGTACTACCAGATTTAAATAAAGGTATTACTTTACTATGCTTCATCAAATCAGGAAACACACCATATTCGATACTAGTATTAAAAATAATAGCTAGTTGAGGCGCGATTATATCGATTATAGACGCAATAACTTTAACGGAAATGCCCCACAGATCCGCAGTTTTCTTAACATCAATAGTTTTAAAATATTTTACAATATCTTTTGATGATATTTTATGAAATGTAAAATTCTTTGTACACGCATTTACATTTTGAAGTTTTATGTTATTAGTAAAATCTAAATTTAATATTACATTTACGTTTTACATTAGTTTTATGTTATTAGTAAAATCTAAGTTAAATATTAGAATAAATACATATTCAAGTTTTTGTGTATGTTGAAAGAAAATTAGAATCTATGGATTGAGGGATTTAAAGAAGCTTCTCTATTTGATGTAGCTTCATGTGATTTGAAGAGTGATTCATTTAACTGCAATTAAAAAAAATTAATTTAGGTACAAATACCTTATGTATTCAGCAAAGTGTTCCATATAACTTGACAATACCAAATGGCTTATTTAGTAGTCCAGACATGGATCCTGAATTCATGCCAGCCTTAGTAGATAGATAGTATATATTTTATATTTATGTGTAAAGAAAGTAGTAAATACTTGTACCAGAAGCAAATATACAGTTTGCATAAGTATTGTGACTTTGTTAAGCCATTTTTAATTGTGTAATGGTTATATCCTTGATGTTTTTGGACCATATCCTGCGACGGAATCAGATTCTTCTATTATGCTTAGACTGCTGTGATGTTAAAAAATAATAATTTGTTATTTATTTAACATACAGGCAGAGATAACAAAATGCTGACAGAAATATGGAAATATAGTTTATTGACATTGAAGGAGTCTTATATATATCTCTTATTATTGAAAATGTCCTTCTGATTTCTACCAATATCATAAATGGACATGTTATCATCAAGTTATTTAGAATTTTTTTTTGAAATGATGATTGACAATAACAAATACAATTAAATTGTACATGTGTTTTATTATCTTCCATAAACAGTTCGAAATATCTTACTTCATATTTATTAGTGTGTAATAACATAGATAAACATGATATTACCTAGTAATTATGGCTTTAATGGTGTTTGGGGTATGATAACTAATCAGTTATTATATTTTAAAACAAAGTTTACACACTGCACCTTACTAATCAACCAAAATATATTAAAACAAAGTCTTGACACCGCACCTGTCTGTCTGTCTGTTCCACTATTAATAGACTGCTTTGAAAATAATTACAACAATATATGCAGTGGCATTTTACTTTCTGTTTTATCCTTATACAACCAGTTTAAAACAGCTTTCTGACTATATAGCATTTAAAGGTAATATTATAAATAGACATATTATCTGTTATTCATCTTGGCTTTAATCATATTTATTTAATTACTGTAATGGTATTTGTGATGTATATTCACTAATCAATTAATACTGTAAAAAATAGTCTCCACACCACGTTTGTTTGTCTGTGCACTGTTTTGCCTGCTAAAAGGATTTTCCATCAATCTTAAAGTATCTATAATTGCTTAATGTACCTACAACTTTGTTTAATACTATTAATTATTAAGCTATTCTATTCTATATACACTATTCTAACTCATAATATCTGTGACAACTACTAGAAAATCGCTTTTAGTTCGTTTTAAGGTTATTGTGATATTCATATTTTAATTTATAATTTCTCAGAATTCTCGTTAGATGCGATAAAACTAATATTAATTTTGTAATCTATAGATTATAAGGAATAAATTGGCATTCATTTCATTAAGTTTCTCTAATATTCGTGGTGGGCCCATTCTCCATACAAAAAGAAACTGCCTCCTTTTGTTTTAATATTTTAATATGGCAACGAAATTGCAACCACAGACTGTACGTTTTTGTTGCTCAGAATATCTGAATGTCGTATCGAGGGCTACGCTGATGCAAAAAAAAAACTCTAAATAATTGAAAAATCATGTTTGTAAAGTTTTGGCAGGTCGCTTCTCTGAAGCAGAGCTTGTAAGCCGTACAGCAAGCGTTAAATATTCATGAAATGTGCTGTTCAGACGCACGAGCAGCAAGCTTTAGGACTGCTGTGAAATAAACCAATTTTATTTGTCTGTAGATTATGTGTCTGACAACATTAGGGAGTATATATTTATAGTTCTTATTTTAAACTTTTGTTGGTCATTCTAATCAATAATGTAAATAAATCATCCAAATTTAATATTTAAATTAATAGAGATTTCGTATAACTTAGGGAAGTCTGGATTTTTTAGACCATTAATCGAAATATTATTATTTTTTAATAGTATTCTTTTTTTAAATTAGTTGTAATGAAATACCTCTAGGTAACAATTAAACTAATATTTCATTTCTTAATAAGTATTTACTCAGATATATAAATACAGTGTAACCTTTTTTATATGTACTGAATGTTTTTTTTTTTCGTTAGAACTTAACGATTTGCATCGTCTTTCGTAATGAGTACCATAACGTGCGTGCGTAACCTAATATTTGTGATTTTTTTATTATGTAGTTATGTAGGGAATAGTGTTCTTCCAAGTAATCTTAACCGATTTCGAGGAGCGGAAACTTTTGATTTGTGTCAGTTATGACCATTATATCTATAATTTTTAAATATGAATAATTTAATAGTTTAAATGTAATTTCGGATTGCCAGGTTTTGAAAAATGACTCCGAACCTAACTTGTCTTTTACCCATATCTGTTCATCATATTTCACGCAAAGTTATTATCTCTTATATTGTTATTATTATCATTTACATCTTGTTTATTACTTTTTTATTCTTTTGTTAGATTTACAATAAATAAAAAACAAATGATCAAAAAATACGCGTTCAAAAATTAAGTTGTGTATTACCTCGTTAAAAGAGCACCACAATCCATCCTACAATGCCATAAAATATTAATACCACAATCAGACCGCGAGAAGGAGGGAGGTGTGAGATGACAGGATGCTTGTGCCCAGTATGGGGATGTAAATAAGCTTTAACATTTTTTTTTGACCCTATTCGTACATTTGAACAACAGGATTGGAGACCGAAATTCTGCGGAATAACATTTACATAAATTCAAATACCTATTTGCAGCTTACGTTGGGCGACGTGTACACCGCACACTTGGCAGGTGTTCCCACGTCCCGCCTGTATGGACCACAATCCTGCATAATTCGATGCCTTTGCAAAATAAATTTTACCAAGAGGCTATGTTTCCGTATTTGCTTAGCGAAAATATAATATTTATGTTTGCTATAGAGCTACTAATATAAAATAGTGCTGGTAATGTTATTTAACTTTATACTGCAGTGTACTATTGTTACTTAAATGTAAACACAATTTTTACACATGCCCGGTAGTGTAGAAAAACATCTGAAAGTTATCTGCATGAGACATGATTCCGCTAACATGCATTAGGACAGCGCGGCGGACACTTTTTACGCGGTAGAGCCACGCTGCAGCTATATTATGGTTGCAGCGCGAATGGGTCGGCTCGACCGGAGAAGGACGACGCTTTCATAGTATATCAATGCCTGTGTGTTATTTCAGTTGGTTCGTATGGTGAGTGTAGAGTACCGGAGACCCTTTTTACTGGAAACGAGGTATTCTCTCTTAGTCCTCAGGAGTGACCACGCATTTGCATCTTGATTCTTAATCGAGGATAGATGTAGGTGTCCATGGGTCATTAGCATCTCCATCCTCGCCTGGGGCCTTGCCGTTTTTAAGGTGCTGGAGAGCCATTCTAATCTCACTCAGACTGATGACCGGAATATCAGCAGAATAGTGTCGGATAAGACTTGCTCTTGGATCGTTACTCACACTTGCGTGTGACTCCAACGATGATGTGTACAGGTGCCCATAGAACCTTTCAATCTCATTAAAAATCTCAGGTGTCCCGGAAACGACGCTGCCACACTCGGTCTTCAGCTTCGACAGTTGGCTCTTTCTGGCAGACAGATCTCTAGCAAAGACTTTGGAGTTCTGGTTCCGCTCGATAGCTTCTTCAATACAAGCTGTATTGAAGTTGCGTAAGTCCCGTCGCATGCATTTGGAGATTTGTCTGTTCAGTTGCCTGTACGCTGTCAAATCTGCTGAAGACTGCAGCTTCGTTTCCCGTCTAACAACCATGAAAGATTTAACGGAGGTGACTCAAATGCTGTGTTCGACATACTTACGGGTCACGAAAGCTGGATTTATTGTTATGATCCTGAAACTAACGATAGTCTGCGGTCTGGGTGTTTCCTTCCGAGGAGTTGCCAACTAAAGTGAAGAGAGGTCGAAGCGTGGGAAAAAAGATGCCTCGTTCTTCGGAACAACAGGTCATTACGCAACAATTGTTTTAGAGGATCAAAAAACAGTTAATGAAGATTAGTACACTAACAATTTTTTGGCACTTGTCTTGGAAAAAGTTCGGGAGAAACGTCCTCGCAGTAGGATCCTCCTTCACTACGACAACGCCTCGTCGCACACTGCCAAGCAACCAATCGACTACTTGGCGACGTCAGACGAGGAATTACTAGGTCACCCGCCCTATAGCCTAGACCTCACACTCTCAGGGGCCAAGCACTCGAAGTAAATTTCACAGTACGCGAGCAACCCGAGTTCGAACTCCGCCAGCAACAATTAATATTGTGTTTATTTACCATGTGCTCGGCGGTGGAGACAAGAAAGTGAGGAATTGTGAATGTCTGTGAAATAAAAATTGAAAAAAAAAACATGTGAAGTCCGCAAACACTTGACGGCTCCGTGGCGCAGTGGCTTAGCAATAAGTTGCAGCACTAAGGACCGCAGGTTCGAACCCCGCACGGAATAAGTATTTGTATGATCTACAAATAATTGTTCCGGGTCTGGATGTTTGTCCTTGTAAAATTTGTATATGTAATTTGCCCGTTAACTGTTAACGTTTTTTAAGAAAAACTCACTTTGGAGCGGTCCATTTATTGCCCTTAAAGCCTCTTATAATAAAATATATTATCCCCCTATGTCACAATTTATAGGCCAGGTAAGTTTGTAGAAGGCATAAAGAAGGCAATACTTCAATAGTCTGTAACGGTAACGGTAAATGAAATAAATATATAAAAGCGTTTTGATGATTACAGGTGTTTACATATCTCACAAAAATATTAAAAATGAAATTACAAAGTAAGTTTATCACTTTATTATTGTTTGTTTGTTTCCTTGCAATATTTCCATTTACGATCAAGGAAAATACAATGTAGTATTCACAAATATATTGCCAAAGTATGTTTTAATTAATTAACTGAGTATTGGTCGCAATCCCGATGTCATTGCGGCCAATACTCAGCCTAAAATATAATATTTCTGGCAAGCAAGTAGTAAGCCTTATGAAATAGGAGTTTATTTTCTTTGTATAATGTTCTTCTATTTTTTTTAAAATTGAATAAGGGTGACAAACGAGAACTCAGTCCATCTGATGGTAAGTGAATGCTGAGGCCTATTGAGTTCTACATTTATCCTCGATTAAGAATCAAAATGCAGATGCTATATCACTCCTGAGGGCTAAGTTGGAATGCCTCATTTCCAGTAAAAAGGGTCTCCGGTTCTCTACACTCACCATACGAAACACAGCAGCGTTAAGTTGCTATTTTACGTGGTATTCTGTGATAGCATGGTCCCCCCTCGGTCGAGCCGATCCATTAGTGCTACAACCATAATATAGCTGCAGCGTGGCTCTACAATGTATATAAATACTTCATAATATTTTATGATAAATTTATCTAATAGTCTTTAAAATTTATTTTAATTTTTGTAAGAAATTGTATTTTCATAAGAAAAAATTTAATTCAATAAAAAATTTTGGTTAACTTAAATTTTATAGGTCCTTTCCTCACTGTCCATGAACTATGTATACTTCATTCGTCTTTCTGATTTAAACTACAGCTTAGAAAAAGTCCTAACTTTACTGTATTATCATAGTTTGTATCTTTCGTCACTTTGACATTAAAAAAAAAACCTTCAAACACATGAACTCCGAACATGACGCTCCGCCAAACCTAAATCGTGTATGCCTTAATGTGTCAAGTGATTGTGTATCAAGTGAGCCACTTTCATCAATTTAAACAAAAAAATAGAAATAAATATATTCCACTGGTTTACTTGCACGCTAAACTATAACTTGCAACTTATACTTAATTCATTATTAACATGCATCAAGTCACTGAAAAATTTTATTTTAAGTCAAGTAAATAAAATTTATTTATTTACTTCACTACTTAATTCGTTAAAATCAGTCTAACGGTGGCGCCACAGTGTTCAAGAAAGTTGACATTAACGGTCAAAATCCATTTTTTTATTATTTTAGTTCACATATTTCTGCGGGAGACGAGACTAACTTTATGCGGCTTTCTGTAATAAGGCGGTTTGATATAAAACGAATATTTGGTAATGAATATAAAAACGATAATAGTTTTTTTTTATTTGAAAACTGAATATAGTTTAGCTCATTATTGCATCATATAGTTTATTTCTTCAAGGCATTTTGAAATTTAATGCTTTTAAACTGTAGAGACTACCGGTACATGGGGTCCACGTGCGGTGAAATTCCTTAAAGGAACTGTATCCGCAAGTGGTCGTCGCTGCCGGTGAAAAGAGGGCTGGTTCTTTTCTCGCTCAAAGGCTAAATATAGCCAAGTATAGCCGAGGAAACTCAGCCAACGTTCTTGGCACTATAGCGCGGGGAGTGTATGATTATTTAAGCTTTTAGTTTTAGTTTTTTGTTAAGGTAATATAAATATAAATATATTACCTTATTTATTATTACTATAAATTATACTAAAGTATACATAACTGAGTTCTTAAATACTTTAGTATAAACTCCTGTACCAAAAAACCCCTCAGAAAAAAGAGAAGAGCTATGCCCAGCAGTGGAACGTATATAGGCTATAATTTTACGTTACATATAACTACTGTGTCACGGCAATGTACGTTGCCACTTCACGAATGTTGGGTCATTTGTACCTAGGAGTTCTCTGCAGTTTAGGTTTGGAAGCACGAATGAACTTTGGTAAACGTTTAGGATAATTTCCGTCCCTGCAGCCAATTTGCGGACGTAACTGTCGAAGATATTTTAGTTTCACGCATCGTTAGGCAGGCGAGAAGCTTCTCACCGCCACTATCTCGACACTGTATAAAACTAATGGCCCCGAACATTACAGTTGAGATTTTACTGCGTTCTTTTATGTTTCCTGTATGTAATTTCTATTTAAAGAACACTTAATTTGTAATCAATTTAGACAATGTATTTTATATTGCTAAAGTTGGCTGAATATTTGTACGATGGCAACCTTAATTATTAAAGGGCGGATTGCAGCGATTTTGTGGTGAAAATAGAAGAAAGATAAAATGTATTCTCCGCCCGTAACAGCGAGTCAAGTGAAAGAAAATAGTACAATAAAATAGGAGTGGGCGATAGAAATCGTATATAGATACAATAACTATACACTGGGTCTATCTATATATTGGGTGACAGACTAACTATGTATCATATACGGCTGCAGTACAGCGTCACTTTACAGAACATCTAACATCAAACTCGAAGAAATAATAATAATGTTAAATATCTATAATATAATTCGAATTTCTAATGAACCATGAGCCCTACAAAAGAATGCGAAATATTATATTTGAGTAAAACAGTTAAACCTCATTCGACTCTGGTAGACATTATCATCATCATCATTATCATTACAGCCCTTCACAAGTCCACTGCTGAACATAGGCCTCCCCCAAGGAATGCCACAATGCACGGTCCTGAGCCACCTGCTTCCATCGACTACCTGCATGTCTTACCAGGTTGGGGGGTCTTACTTATATAGGGGAGGGGGGGGGGCAACTCAAAACCTTTTTCCCCATCGGTTGTCGGTTCTTACTAATCCGTTGGGCTATGACGGCCACTCTGGTTCTACTGCGGATATCCTCGTTTCTAAGTTTATCACGCCGAGAAACTCCGAGCATAGCCCTCTCCACAGCTCGCTGAGCGACCTTGAGCTTCCTCATACGGCCATCAGTGAAGGACCACGTCTCAGTTCCATAAGTTATCACTGGCAACACGCACTGGTTGTACAGTCTCGTTTTCAAGTTTTGAGGTATATCTGACGAGAAGATGTGTCGTAATTTCCCGAACGCTGCCCAGTCGATTTGAATCCATCGATTGACCTCTCGGTCGAAGTTGGACTTACCTAGTCGGACTATTTGTCCCAGGTAAACATACTCGTCAACAACTTCGAGCTTAATGCTCCCAACAACAACCGGCATAGGTGTGACATGGACGTTACACATTATCTTTGTTTTAGCCATGTTCATCTAAAGATCTATCCGTTGGGAGGCACTATTAAGGTCATTGAGCATAGTGCTTAGGTCTTCCATAAGAACTATATCGTCGGCAAATCGAAGATGAGTGATGTATTCGCCATTTATGTTAATACCGTATCCTCTCCAGTTCAGTAGCTCTCCAACTTAACGTTTAGTTTCAGTTTGCCTCTAACCATTCGATGATCGCTACCACAGCTTTCAACCTCGCGATCACTGAGACATCACTGAATAGTTGCCGTCTAGTCGTTATAATAAAGTCAATCTCATTTTTTGTCGAACCCACGGAGCTCGACCAGGTCCACTTCCTGTGAGGCCGCTTCTGGCAGAAAGAGTTCATCATAAAGAGTCCCTCTTACTACATAAAGTCGGCCAGCTGCTGGCCCCTTGTGTTCCGTTGCCATATTCCAAGTTTCCCTTACCTCAGCTCGCCGTTCTCTCTTGTGCCTAGTTTTGCATTGAAGTACCGTATAGGTATAGTAAGTTATGGATGAATGCATTGCTTTAGAGATATTCTCATACATTTCCTCCACCTCCTTATCGGGATGTGCCAAGGTTGGTGCGTAAACCTGTATGACATTCAAAGAATACCGTTTGGTGATACTGAGTATAAGGTACGCAACCCTCGACGACACCCTCACAATCTTTACTACGTTGTTAACGGGACACTTGTGGACGATAAATCCAACACCTCCTTGGGACAGATGGTCGCCCGCCCGGTGATAGAACAAGTTGCCGGATTCAAGGATTACCGTGTCCTCCCCCTCTCTTCGGACCTCAGATAATCCTATAGGTATTTAGACAGTTGTTGTAAATAATTAGGTATTGGTACGATCGCTAGCTGATGGGCCACACGGATTCGGCGTCAATTCCGCAAGAATATTGACCCTATTGTCAGCTGATTTTATTTTAAGTTCCACTGCTGGTTTTATGTTTAAGTATTTTCATGATTTTTTTTATGAAATTATCGTTTCATTTAGCTGTACTAACATGATGGAGCGTGAATAAACCTAATAAAACGCTGTGAAAAGATGATTTTTTTCCTCGAAAACGATTTTTTTTCTGACCCATCATCAAAGGTATCGTTAGTACTATCGTCTGTCTTAGTTTTCGGGAGCGTTTCACAAACGGCCTGTATATCTTTAAATCTAAGCAAACCTAACCCATCAAAAATCGCGTATCACTGAATACTGACTTCCTAACAAAGTTACAGAATCACGACGTACATATCAACCGATACATAGACATTGAAATGTATACATAGATTCAATATCTGATATTTAAATCCAATTCATAGATACAATTTGATATAGAGTAAAAGTGGTATTACCCATGTCTATAATAAAATATTACCCTTTCTTAAACACAACTTTCTTCTTTTTATATATATAGAAGAGGGCGCAAACGAGCATGCGGCTCACCTGATGGTAAGTGCCTACTGCCGCCCATTAACAACTGCAACACCACGGGAATTTCAGGAGCGTTGCCGGCCTATTAGAAAGGAGGTCTCTCAGTCATATCCGTCGTATCGAGTGAACGATTCCACAAAGAGGTTGTGCGAGGACTCCTAGTAAAACGCACAGTAGTGGACCGAGAAGCATCCAGATGGTGTGGATGGTATCGTGAGATATGTCGCGATGTGCGTTCGTGAAATTTGGAGGCTGGGATTAATCCAAACAATTCCTCAGAGCACTGCTCGTGGTAGATGCGATAAAAAATGCATAGGGATGCAACATCCCTTTGCAGCGCCAGTGAATCGAATTGTCGAACCCCCCAAGATTGTGTAACGTGGCTTGTTGAAACATGCAGAAAGTCGCTAAATGCTCAGGCTCAGGTCCGTGCTTTGTGGCAATCAATAGTGGAGTGGAATCAATAGATCAAGGTGTTCGGTTCGGAGATCGGTCAACGACACTGTGTGGTTGTGCTGAGCTTGATAGAATATTCAATATTTAAAGAATACCTTGCCAATCCGAAAGGGACACATAGGTACCGTAGTGACATTAACAAAATAAATTAAAACATCATATTATTAATTCACGAATACATGATTTTCACTGTGATTTGCTTAAAATTTTGCATTTCATTTAAAAACTGGCAACATCATCATCGGCGATGGTATCGTTGAATTTGAACATATGGTGCTATTGTTACCCAACGCCCCGTCCCTCCTGCCGCATGTGTTGCCATGTAAGTTTCCCCTATTAATTAAATTTTATTTTTGTGGGATATTTTTTTAATTATAATAATAATATATTATTATAATTAAAAAAATATTATAATAATATTTAAATCATAATAATATATTGTTATAATTAAAAATAGTGAAATATTCTAACCATGATTTGTCTAGCGCTTCTAAGGGTCAAGCTTCCGGCTCCATTAATTCTTTTGTTTTATTAGACACTGACATTGGGAAAATAAGTAGTTTAATTCTGAATCTTAAAGATAATTGTGCAGCTGGTTGGGATAATATTTCAAACAGATTCCTAAAAAAAATCAGAAGTTACTTAGTCCCGCCTCTTACATTTATTTTTAATCTTTGCTTACACGTTGCGGTCTTTACTAATGATTTAAAAAAGTCTATAGTTATTCCGATTCATAAAGGTGGTGATGAAGATCTTATCACAAATTATAGGCCTATATCATTACTTCCTGCTATATCTAAGATCTTGGAAAAACTCATTAATTTCAGACTGGTGAGTTATTTGGAAAATCGAAAGTTACTTTCTGATAACCAATTCGGTTTTCGTCAAGCAAAGTCAACTTCAGATGCAGTTCATGCAGTGACTAACTTTGTTGCTACAAATTAGATAAACATAATAAATGCTTAGCCATTTTTCTAGACATGGCAAAGGCGTTTGATACAATATCGATTCCTATTCTACTAAATAAGCTTGAGTCTATAGGCATAAGAGATAATCAGTTGAATCTTTTTAAATCGTATTCAAGCTACAGCAGTTGGAGAATATATTAGCACATATGCACCTATATCTTATGGAGTTCCACAGGGCAGCGTTCTTCGACCAACTCTATTCCCGATTTATATTAATGAACTAAGTTCATTTAAACCTTTAAATGGTAATCTGATCTCCTATGCTGATGATACAGTTCTATTAATTTCAGCCATTTCCTAGCAGAAGGTTTTTGATGTTGCGCAGGATGCTTTTGACAGTGTTTCTAGATGGCTGGGTAACAATCTTTTGACACTAAATCCCAAAAAAACAAAATACATTCCTTTTTCTATTCGGACATTGAAAGGACTTGGAGATAAATTGCATCTAGTGGCTCACTGTTGCAATTTTATAGACAAACATAAATGTTCCTGTCCTAAACAAGAGCGTACTAATGAAATAAAGTACTTGGGGGTAATGTTAGATTGTCACTTAAATTTTAAAACGCATATTGAATTACTGAGCAAAAGAGTACGGAAATTAATAATAATCTTTAAAACACTTAGACATACTGCAGAATACAAACTTATAAAGCAAATTTACTTTGCACTCTGCCAATCACTGATATCGTATTGCATTACTTCTTGAGGAAGAGCGCCAGCTTCTACTATTAAGTGTTTAAAAATTGCCCAGCGTGCAGTACTCAAAGTAAGCACTTTTCGACCTTCACTTCTTATTCCCAACCAAACTTCTGTTTGAAAATTTTGAAGTCCTTACCGTCAGACAACTGTTTATTTTAGGTATAATCTTGAAACAACACAGTGAAGTTTGTTACTTGTTGTTGAACTTTTTACGTGGTAGAGCCATGCTGCAGCTATATTAGTAGTATAGTTGTAGTACGAATGGGTCGGCTCGACCGGGGAAGGACCACGCCCTCACAGAATACCAGCGTAAAATAGCAGCTTAACACTGCTGTGTTTCGTATGGTGAGTGTAGAGAACCGGAGACCCTTTTTACTGGAAAAGAGGCATTCCATCTTAGTCCTCACGGGTGACAATGCATCTACATTTTGATTCTTTATTGAAGATAGATGTAGATGTCTATGGGTCACAGCAACGACTTACCATCAGGTGGACTGTGTGCTCGTTTGTCACCCTATCCTATAAAAAAAAAAGTCATTTTTGATCCTCAAAAATTTATAAACTGCAGAATAGTCAGACCTTGCGAACTAAAACCGTTTCATACCTCATTTGTTCGGAGATTTTACTGTTCTTTAGGTCCTTTTGTGTATAACAAAGTTAATAAAATTATTCCAGTTTACTCCCTACATATAAAGCAATGCAAAAAGAAACTAACAGCTTGGTTACTGACTCCAGGATATGATGAAACAGAAGATATTTTGACAGTGCAGCACTGAGTTATTATGGACTGTGCTCGAACTTCTATTGTTAGGTAACCTAAGGTATTCATTAAACTGTATTCTTCATCTCGTACACACCCTCTTACACACACACACACACACACACACACACACACACACACATACACGCGCACACGCGCGCTCACGTATACTAGCACCATATACAAAAGAGGTAAATTTTACATATATATTTTTATTATTGTACATTTTTTATACCACTCATAAAGAACAAATTTTTGTAATTTTTCCATAATATAAATAAATAATTTATGTTTATTGTCTGGGGAGTGGCGCCATATGCTGAAATACAAGTTTTTGGCCTAGTTCGGCAATGGATGCTATTTTTCTTGTTATAAGATAAAATATTCCTTTGCAGTTTATAAATAGATATATTGTTAACTGATATATATGGAAAATAAAGATTATTATTATTTTTAACGTAGTAGAGCCATGCTGCAGCTATATCATGGTTGTAGCACGAATGGGTCAGCTCGACCGGGGAAGGACTACGCTCTCACAGTATACCAGCGTAAAATAGCAGCTCAATGCTGCTGTGTTTCGTATGGTGAGTGTAGAGAACCGGAGACCCTTTTTACTGGAAACGAGGCATTTCATCTTAGTCCTCAGGGGTGGCAACGCATTTACATTTTAATTCTTAATCGAGGATAGATGTAGATGTCTATGGGCCACAGTATCCACTTACCATCAGGTGACCTGTGTGCTTGTTTGTCATCCTTATTTCATAAAAAATAAAAATAAAATTAATTATCTGAAAAATACAGCAGGAACACACCACACACACGACACTACCGAAAGTCTACTCACGAATTGTAAAGGATTTTTACATATTGTATATGCATAGTCGTTTGGATATTGGATTTAGGCTTTGATTCCAGTTTATTCCGTTGATGCTATTATGGCAGGATGATAGCGCTGCCACAGACTTACGTTCAACAATACTAAAGTCTATTGTTGAACGTAAGTCTAGGCTGTTATAATAGTATTGTAATTTTGTAATTTGGACTTGAATAATGTAAATTGTTATTTTTTAATTTCAAAAGCATCACGGGTCATTGATATCTTTGCGATAATGTGTGGTCTTATTTTTTCAGTTTTCATTTAATTTTGCAATGTAGAATTAGATCGCAAGTGTAAACGAAAATTATCATTCTGTATGTCTCAGTCTAAGTATATAAAGCAGACAAACAAACTAGACGGGAGCGAGAAACCGTTTAAAGATACTACGAGTATACACACCAATCACTTAAGAAACTTTTTCCTTAACGCTCACATCCTCGCTCGCACGGAGTTACGGGTAGCATAAAATTTTATTCTGCGCACAACGCATTACAGCCAACGTGATTCTAGGTATTAATACGAACTAATTTAGCATCATTCGAATGAATACGTGCCCTCAGTGCTTCTTATTCTGTTATACCGTTACTGTTATAGCCTATCAAAAGTCCACTACTGAACTTAGGCCTCCCCCAAAGACTGCCTCATAGAAAGGATATTTGTCAAATTTGCCACACTTTGCAGGCGGGTTGGCAACCCCAAACTTATTTTTTATTTTTAGTTGTTATTAGAAAGACGCTTTTGTCCATCTCCTGGTTTATTTCCCTCTGTCGCCTCCTACAACATATACATTTATTATTATAAGTATATATGTATATAATTTTTTTATAATTTTTTTATTATGTTTGTTATTTGAGGACCCCTCTTCGGGTAAAGCCCTTCTCCAGAGCGTACCATACCTGTCTATCCTGTGCCTTGTTCATCCAGTTTTTCCCCACTGTAGCCATCACCTTGTCTACCCATCTTTCATTTGGCCTGCCTTTTGCACGTGTTCCAGCTGGTCTTTGCCACTCTGTCACCGAGTTTGTCGATCTTTGGTCTGGAATGCGTGCTAAATATCCTGCCCGTCGCCATTTCAACCTTTGACCGTGATGGAGAACGTCTACCACTTCTGTTTTGTTCCTTAATTCAGAGTTCCTTACTCTGTCTTTCAATATTATGTTAAGAATTGTCCTTGTTTTTTAGGATGTTTATGTATTGTTGGGGAATATTTTGGTTTTCTAGAGCCTTCCAAATGTTGTTGTGTGAGATAGAGTCGATAAACACTAAAACTAGTGGTTTTCTAAATTCATTATATTTTTCTATTACTTTTTCTACAACGTGAATATGATCGATGGTACAGTATCCATTACGAAAGCCGGCTTGTTCAATAGGTTGACATTTTTCCATAGCTGGACTCAATCTTTCTTCTAAGCAAGAAGCAAAACGCTTATAAACGGTTGGTAGTAAGCTAATAGGTCTATAATTTCCAACATCTGTGGGATCTCCTTTCTTGTATAGTAGTATAATATCAGTTGCCAACCTGTATTTCAGTAACTTTTGCGTTTCAAAAATTTTGAAGAAAACTATTTTTTACGGATTTTATCGCGTTTAATTTACTATTTTAATTCCCGACGTTTCGGCTGCTTTACAGCAACCCATGTTCACGGGGGGTACTGAGATGTTTGACGTCCCGATGTCACAGTTAGCCCGGCTACCTTCAGTTTTTTAATATTAATTTTTTGGTTCGATCTACGCAGAATGAGCTTACAGTATCTTGAAGTCTTGCAGTGGTATGCTTGGGTTTGGATTTAATTTTGTTAATTATAGGATCCCAAGCAGATGGCAGCACCCATCCATCTTCTCTATTGAAATTAGGATGTTTCTTTTAATTTCAATAGCCTCACGTATCATCCTTGGTAGGAATCGGTGTTCTTTTGTGAGGATTTATGGTCTATCAAATCTGATGTATTGGCGGGGACGATCTTGAACATGTTCACAGACTGCAGACTTCCCAGAGCGTCGGTGCTTCACGTCATATATGTTCTTTCACGCGGGTTTTAATGGATCTTGTCCGTAAGAGAAACCACACTCAATCAAGCTTGCACAATCCTGCATCTTGTAGAGGATATTACACTTGACGGATGGTAAAATACTAATCTTCTTCGGCGGCTTGAAGTGTGTTTTAATAGAAGCTCGCTTAAAATGTAGCCAACTTGTCTGTGACCTCCTGAAATAGGGTAGTAGCAGCAGGCACACGCTCGACTGTGGTCGGCTTCACTCGGTTACTGTGACGTAGGCGCGGGACCCGAAGCTTGTTGTCTTGCAATACTTGCTCGACGTGCTGAAGCTCGGCGGCCAGATGTTTTCTGTCACAGACAGTCTGGCCGCCGAGCTTTAAGGAAAATTTTCATCCCTTCCCGGGTGGCTTTCTTATTTTTTAAATATAATATAAACGTGTACTTTATGTTATTTTGAGGCAGAACCATGCTGTAGCTATATTAAAGTTGTACCACGGTGGGTGGGCTCGACCGGGGAAGGACGAAGATCTCACAGAATACCAGCGTAAAATAGCAGCTTTATATCGTAATAATGCTTTTTCTGTATGGTGAGTGTAGAGAACCGGAGACCCCTTTTAAATGGCAACAAGGCAATCCTTCTTAGTCCTCAGAGGTAACAACGCATCTGCATTTTGATCCTTAATCCAGGACACATGCAGATGTCTATGGGCCGCAGCATCCACTTTCCATCAGGTGGATTGCTGTGTGCTGGTTTGTCACCCTTTTAAGAAAGGACAAAGAATCCACCTAAAGAGTGCCACATTCCTGACGATCCATTCTATTAAAACTCATGCATCTCTCACGCAGTGGTTACTGCATCTAGTGCACGACCGCTTACCGGAACGAGACTGCAACTTGAGAAGTTTCTTCTTAATCGGTTGTGAGTTCTTCGACCTATAAGTATCCGTTTCCACTTTAGCTTTCTGATCCGTCAACCTATGTTGGTCACTCTGGTTCTACTGCAAGTAACATCGCTACAGATTCTATTTCATTTATTATTTATAATAATATATATATAAACTAAAATAAAAGAAATTACATGTCACCTTGAATAATGTAAGCTCACCAAGGCATGACTTACCTAGTATACTTAACGTTATACTAGGAAATAAAACTCCTTTTCAGTCTAAGAGACTGTCTGGGTAGGTTCCACCCTTTTACCTATTTTTTGTCACCAAATAGCTGCGCAAGCACTGCTGTTTTCTGTTTTGAAGGGTGTAGAGAGCAAGTACGACAGCCTTTGAGGCATTCCATCTTAGACTTCAGAGGTGACAACGCATCTGTAGCTTCTTTATTAGAAGTTGGTGTCAGGTATTTAAGAACTGCAGTAACCATTTACCATCAGGTAAACTGTACGTATATTTGACACTTTAAATTTATAAAAGAAAAACACTGTCTGTTGTGTCCCGACCAACAACGAAAGGGTCAAGTCGAAGTCTCATAACGACATTGTATTACGTTTTAAATGTTATTTAGTTGGACTATACCGTGGGTCGTTAGGCTTTATTGCAAGTTGACCATTGCCTATACTGCAAGTAACGGAGCGGAACTATTTCATGAGTACTTGCACAGCGATGGTGCATTTTTTCGGATACTGAATTAGGAACTTTATTATGTCCTCTTAAAACACCTAATCCTATGACATTACTCATAAAATTTTTCTGTTTCTACAAATTGTACAAATGAAATCTTCATGGTGTTTCACCTTCACCACACATAGGGACGCCTCTACAGTAGAGGTACAGTAGAGGTTCTTTGCCCTATTTTTCTTCTCAGGAAAGGCACGTTGGAATATACAAAATGTACCTCCTGTTTTCTTTGACCTTCTCTTTATAAGAGCAGCATAGAGAATATTCTTCTCAAGGGTTTTTTTAAAAGAAATTACAATAGAGATACCTGCATAGTTGTTTTGGACAATAACTCTGTAGTCTGGTTGAGAAACGAAATTTTAATTTCTTACATTGCACAAATAAATTATTTAAATTAGGTTTCAAGTATATAAATTTTTTCTGCGTTGCTACATCTCCGTTAAAGTTACTTCGCTCTATGATTTGACTAGTGAAATATACCTAAAGGAATTACCACCAGTCCACCCTTTGTATCCTTATTAAAATGGAAAATTTATAAAAGAATAAATCAACAATTATTTAAATTCAATTCATTACGTTTTCTTTCCTGGTATCTTACATACATACTCCATGTATCAATAATGAATTTAGGCATAGAATAAAATATAGATAGATTTCGTCTTTTTAATTTCTTTACCATTTTCGCAATGAGGTGATCGCAGGCGTACTATGTCTTTAAATATATTATGGTACACAAAATATAGAAACAACCGCGTAGTGGCTGCGTAAGAGATTCCACTTGCCCAAATCATTCTATGGTTGTCGTAAGGCGACAGAAAGAAACTAAAACAGGAGGTTGGCAGCACCATCTTCCGGATAACAGCTCAAAATAATAAATAATTGCAGTTGACAACCCGTCTGCCAGGCGTGGCAATTATGACAAATATGAGGCAGACAATGGGGAAGGGGGGGGGAGGATATGTTCAGCAGTAAACTTAGATAAGCTGTAATGATAACGCTAATGACGATTGAATTGAAAATATAAAAATATTTTATTTTGTTTTCACGTACAATATTTCGCTTGCATTAAATATTAAACCTCTTCAACGTAAATTTAATTGTAAATCGCTAGCGTACATGCTCGTGTGTTTCCCAACACTACAAACCGCAGCGTTGGAACGTTGCAATAACGTCGAGATTACGGGAACCGCACAGCGTCGTGATATTTTGATAAAACCTTTCCTATGTTTTATTATTAAATTGACCAAATATACGTGGTAGAGCCAAGGTTAACTCAACCGGCAAATGACCACGTTCTCACATAATATAAGCGTAAAATAGCAGCTTAATGCTGCTGTGTTTTTTATGATGAGTGTAGAGAACCGGAGAAAAAGGAGGGATTCCATCTTAGTCCTTAGAGGTGACAACACATCTGCATTATGATTAATAATCTAGGATAGATGTAGAATCTATGCGCCACAACATCCACTTACCATCAGGTAGACTGTGTGCTCGTTCGTCACCCTTACACTTTAAAAAAAATCTGATTGCACTTGAGATTACAGTTTTTAAGCTTTTTTTACATATTCCCCAAGTGTTGGGCACTTTACAGCACCCATGGTCACGGGAGGCACTGAGGTATTTGACGTCCAAAGTCATAATACACGAAGACTACTATCAACTCACCTACTGTCCGATTTACATAGAACGAGCTTACAGTATCTTAAAGTAACTTAGCAACAGGGAGTAAAAAAAGTTTAAATTAACCGCGATAAAATCTGCAAAATTTGTTTAATTTATTAATATCTTTTATTCAAATAATATTCGAATCTGATACGTGTAGATGGGCATTGAAATTATTTTCTCGTTTAGTATATGTATTTTTAGGCAAGCGCTGTCTTTTCTAAACTTCTACGGGCCATGAAACACAAGTGACCACAGCGAGTTGTGAGTCCATAAAATAAATGTCAGCGCGTCTATAATATACCGGTTGGATCGAGAGTGAGTGTGAGGTTACGTCACTCAAGTGGAGCGTCATATCAATGGTGTAATTGAGGGTATATCGAGAAACCCCCACTCGTTTGTACAGCATAAAGTTCACCGTAGGCGCCGTGCGCGAGAGATTCCGCTTAAGTCATTCTACGAGTGAAGTCATTCTACGAGTGCTAAGATAGTGTCATGGTTCTGTCCGCTGTGGTGGTTCTTCTGGTGCAGGTAAGAAAGTGGCGTTGCTGAGCAGCTGCCTCGTGTTACGTTGAGATGGGTGGTGTTGTTGTTGGTTTGCATACTTTGGTGTTATTATGTAATTATATCATTCACGTTACACCAGTGTGTAATTATGATAGAGACATATTACGGTATGGTCAAACTGTAATTGCTCTATACTGAATTTATAGTCAATTACGCTGTCTTATTATTGATAATGAATAATTGCGTAAACAAGAGAGCAAGTTGAACATCCGCTCTCACACTTTTATTATTTTTAAACTTATACCTACACATGTAGTTCCGAGATCAGAAGTGGGATCTCCTGTTGTAAGTTCCAAGATATATAATATGAACATTAAAAAAAAAAGATTTATCGCGTGCTTTCTTTCACAGCGGAGTACATAGTATATCGAATAATTGTAATTCAGTGGCTTGGTGCCAGTGATGACATATGAATCTGAGACGTGGTCCTTCACTGCTGGTCGTATGAAGAAGCTCAAGGTCGCTCAGCGAGTTATGGAGAGGGCTTTGCTAGTAGTTTCTCTGCGTTATAGATTTAAAAAATGAGAATATCCACGGTAGAACCAGATTAACCGATGTAGCCCAATGAATAAGAAAGCTTCAGTGGCAACGGACCGGCCATATAGGTCAAAGAACCGACAATCAATGAGGAAGAACGAGAGAACGTTCTCGCGTGGCAGTCTTGTACCAGTAAGCGACGAGTTAGGCGGCCTCCCAGTAGAGTAGACGAGACGAGAGGTACAGGACCGTGCAATGTGACATTCCTTGGGGGAGGCTTATGTTCAACAGTGGGCTTGTGAAGGGCTGTAATGAATGATGAAATGAAACTCAGTGGCAACGGTAAGAGCTTTGAAATTATAAGTGAGTGCTGGCAGTTACGTATAATTTAAAGATCCTACGGCTCAGCTGCCAGGGTGAGTACATTTTTATTTAGATCTTTATTTTATTCACCGTTTATTAAATTACATCTATAATATAAATTAAAGAATTATGTATTTGTCTGCATTATCTACGAGTCTTGCGGGGTAGAGCTACGCCGCAGCTATATTATGGTTGTAGCACGAATGGGTTGGCTCTACCAGTGAAGGACTACGCTCGCACAGAATACCAGCGTAAAAAAAATATCTGTGTTTGATATGGTCAGTGTAGAGATGGATGGATGAACCTCGTCGCCGGGAGGAAAACCGGCGACGAGGTTCGCCACCCATCACGTCCTGTCTCCCGGAGGGGCGAAAAGTGGATTGCGCAAGCCCGTCTGGCTACGCTGAATGTATGTGGAGCAATGAATGATAAGATGGATGAAGTATGCGATATGATGTATGATAGAGGAATAGATGTGTTATGTGTAAATGAGACGAAACGAAAGGGAAAGGATGCCACTACACATGACATGTATACCGCGTACTGGTCTGGGGTAGACGAGACCGAGCAGGCATGCCAGGAGTCGGTATCATCCTTTCAGAAAGAATGGGTCAGTGTGTGAAAGAGAATGAATGTAAGCCTGCTATGGACGAATGAAAGTGGGTAAAGAAGTTGTTTATTCTAGGGTCTACGCCCCAGACATGTCCAAGCCCACTTATATCCGAGAGCAGTTTTAGGAGATGGTAAGGATGGAAAGTTAATGAAATGCAAGGTAATGAAAATATTGTATATTAGGAGATTTTAATGGAAGGGTTGGCGAAGAGGCTTGGTTATGAAAGGATATTAAAACGTTTGGTGATGAAAGTATAAATGAGAATGGTGAAAGCCTCACCGTATGTGAAAAGAATCTTTGTGACGAACACTTTCTTTCGTCATAAGAAGATTCATGTATACAAAGAGGTGATGATAGCTACGATAGATTTCATAATTGTGGATGAAAGAATGAGGAGCGCAGTAGATACAGGGTTTAGTTGGGGTCCAACGTAGGACGGATCATTACTTGGTCTTATGCTGAATTAATGGTCTATTCAGACGTTGGGGCATCGGACATCTGTGTCTACCACTGTTACAGCGTATAAGAACAGAGAGGTTACAAGATGAAGGTGCAAAAGAGAAGTACAAATGTAGACTGAGAGAAAATATAAGTGGTATCAGGAAAGTTTTGGCCAAAAACCAAAAGGTTTTGTGCGTTCGTGGACTTGGAAAAGGCTTATGATAGAGTGGACAGGGATGTATTATGGCAAACACTGAACTCATTTGGGTTGAGTGCTGGGTTGATACAGGCATTTAAGTCTCTGTATAGGGACTCCAGTGCTTGTGCCAGGATCAACAGGGCCTACTCGGACTGGTTTGGCATCCATAAAGGGTCAGACAGGGCTGTGGCTTCCCCGTGGCTGTTCAACCTATTTATGGACAGTTGTTGGAAAATCTGAAAGTTGAAGAATGCGGTTAAGAATGGGTGAGTTAACCGTCAAATGCCTTTTGTACGCCGATGATCAAGTCATACCGCGTCGTCGGCGGCCGAGTTGCAAATGATGGTTACATTAATGAACATTTCATTAAAAGAAAGGGAAATGAAAGTGAACGCAAGTAAGACGAGTTATGGTCTTTGAAAGAGAAGAAAGTAAAACAATATGTGAAATAAGAATAGAAGGAATTGGTCGAGCAAGTAGATGAGTTTTGTGTATTTGGATATGTATTTAGCAGGGATGGTAGGTATGATAGGATATAGAACGACGAGTGAACGCAGGAAAAAATAAATGGGCTCTACACTTGTTGTGGAAAGTCAGAATGTGTCCAAAAAGGCACGTATGGCAACCACAATGCTGTGTTAGTCCCTACTTTAATGTATGGTAGTGAAAGTTGGGTGTGTGAAGAAGCACGAGTAGAATAAATGCTGTAGAAATGCGGTCATTAGGAGTATGTTAGGCTGAATCTGAATGATAGAGTGAGAAATTGTGTGATAAGAGAAGAGTGTGGGTTTGATGATTTTGTGACCAGGATTAAGAAATGCTTCGGTGGTTTGGTCATGTAGAAAGAATGAATGAGGAAAGAGTGACAAAGCAAATTTATGTAGATGATGAACGGCAGAGTCGGAAGAGACGCCCTAGACGAAGTGTATCGACCAAATTGGGATATACTGAAAGTGGGCCAAATTAGAGTACCCTTAACCGACGAGCGTATGCAGTGTAGGTATATGGATGTGGAGAGGCGAGAGGTGTGTCAGGATCGTGCAAATGGAAGTCCATAATCTGCCACACCTCTGGGTGACAGGCGTGAGTGTTTATGTGTGTATTATGTAGAGATCTGGACCCGTTATACTATAAACGAGGCATTCCATCTTAGACCTAAGGGGTGACAACGCATCTGCATTCAATTCTTAATCAAGGATAGATGAAGATGTCTATGCGGCACAGCACCCATATACATACAAATTAACAAAAATAATGTTTTTCAGCGAGTTCAAAAAACTAGGAGGTTCTGTATTCGCCGCATATGTTTTTTTTTATATATGTTCACTCTGGTTAAACAGATTTTAAATATTAATTTAACCTTAAATAGGTTATATTTGAGGGGTAGTTCAGTAAACATTTGATAAAAAATCCATCCTTTAGGGCGCAAAAATAAGAGATGAATAATTTAACGAACTATTTACACGTTGAAGTTCTGCAAGTTCGCAAGCTTCAAGTTGTGACCACTCAAAAGGGTTTTTCACCCTTTTTTAACTTTAATAAAAAGTAAAAAACGTCTTCATGGTCGCTTGTTTCTTTTATTCAAGGTTTAATTTCATGAATTTGCTTTTTGCATTTCCTATTATTGACAAAACAACTATGTTAAAATACCGGAATGGAATCGCATTCTGTTAACTACGTGAGTTGTGAAATGGGAAAATTCGAGTGTTTTTTGTATGCAGCGCAAAGAAAGCCACGGACAATAGCTAGAAAAACAACTAGGCTAAAGTTTAATGGGCTCATATTCAAACAGTTGTAAAATTTGGCTTTTAAATCTTATCTCTTTCAACGTCGGTTAATAAACAAAAGCTCCTTTTAACCGATTTAGAAAAAGGAAAAGCTATTAATTTGATTTTATGTTTTTGTAATGTATGTAAAACGATATATGAGAGGTCTATTAATCGGTTTATAATACAATACAATACCATACTCTTTATTGTACACCAAGGAAAGATTAGTATAACATAAATTATTAACTGATAAGGGAAAAACAAAAGGTGGTCTTATTGCTACATAGCAATATCTTCCAGACAACGCAGAAAAAATTTGAATAAAAATAAGAGAAAGATTAGCGGGTAGGGTGCACTAAAATAACAGAGGATATCAACATATTCACAAAGAAGAACAATTTTCACAACAGATTTAGTACCGATTTTTCAATCCTCAGATAAAAATTCTAAGGATTATATTATACAACATAAACAAATTATAAAGTACACATGTATGAATAAAATACTTCCATTTTGTTTCACTTTTATATTTAGTCAGGTTATAATTTATTCGATGGATAACTTTTATATGACCATTGGAAAATCACGCTTGAGCTGATTTGTTACTTTACCGACAGTGTATATTATCCACTACCTACGTGAAAAGATAGGCATTAATACAATTGATGCAGATGGCTCAGGACTGTGTTATATGACATTCCTAGAGGGAGGCCTATGTTCAGCAGTAGACTACTTAGGGACTGTAATGCTGATGATACTTTTTTATTTAAATTGAAGTGAACTCACGGTCCATCTGATGGTAAATGGCTACTGCAGCACATGGACACTTGCAACCAACTACAAACAAAGAAGGTTATAATAGAAACATTGTCACCACTCAGAACTAAAATGGAATACCTCACAGCCTATAATAATACTGGCTATTTATACCCTGCAGCACGGAACACCTCACGTGTAGCACGTGCGCCGCTCGTGCTACTTGGTGGCAGGATTAACAAAGAGAGAGTTTTAGAGAAGAGAGAATTATGATTCTTATCACCTATTAAATATCCAATCCGTTCAGTTAACGTAACAGCCTATTAAAAGTCATCTGCTCAACCTAGGCCTCCCTTAAGATAGGATCCCATGAGATAGATCTCCCATGCCTCATAGGGGGATATTTGACCGTGTAATGGCGGTGTAAGTATTTCCACTACTTCATAATGTTCCTTGCGTTTCGTTATAGGCGCTGGAAGGAAATGCTAGGAAAATCTTTTGGCTTCGGACAGATGACGTTATACCTTTTTATTTACACACGACGGAAAGCAGCATCCAAGGTGCGGACGTTAGTACTGCGATCATATCAACTTACAACTGTAGAGGCCCTTGACCGGACGTGGATTTCTATGGGCTGATTAAGAGGAATATTGAGAATAAAATAGATTTTTTTCAATATAGATTTAAAATCTCTGTTCTGGGAAGAAACACCAAGGAACCTAGCGTCACTTTGGATGTATTATAATTACTATTAAAATATACAATGTTTATTACGAAATAAAAAAACTAAAATTTAAATTATCATGTACTAGTAATTCGGGGAGAACTTCGCGGTATAGTGCCAAGAAAGCTGGCTGCGTTTCCTCGTTGAATGGTTAAACTAGCCATTGAGTAAGAATACAATCAGCCCACTTATATGGCGCATATTTAAACTGCATATTATGGCGTATACTTCATTATTAAAACATTTAGAAACAATTGGATAGCGATCACCTCGTTCCCAGGAGCTATTTGTCAATAATGTATTCTTTAATAATATAATAACCGTTATCAGATTGTCTATGTTAAATAAAAAATAAAAGCATTTGAATAGAGAGACAGTCATAATATAATGCTCCGTGGCGCAGTAGCTTAGCAATGAGTTGCAGCGCCAAGGGCCGCGGGATCGAATCCCGCAAGTATTTGTATGGCCTACAAATAATTGTTCCGGGTCTGAATGTTTGTCGTTGTGAAATTTATATATGTAAACTCCACTATACAGGACAAAAGCATCAGATCCATATATAACAACACCATACCACCATAACAATAGATACAAATGCACACACTCCACGATACAGGAGAAAATCCTAGTGTGGAGGTAACGTTTTTAAAAAAAATATAAATATATAATACATGTTTTCATGGATTGTATTGTAAAAATGAATTGTGCCATGAAAGAATTAGTGTCTGTGGATTCTTATAACGTATCACATAATGTTACGTGTTCATTAGCAAGAAACAATACAACGGTGCGTGCCGCACGCAGGTTGAACCTCCCGTGTGCGACAACAACAGCTGTTGTCTGTAAAAAGCTCTTTTATACATATAAATAAAATTGAAGTGTCTGTCTGTAATATTGAAAGTACTGGCTTCTATTAAGCTCAGAGTGTTATTTGCATACTATTAAGACATAAACATCCATTCTTAAAATATTCGTCTGTCTGTCTGTGTCTCTCTGTCCGTCTGTCTGTCCGGGCTATTCTTCAGTATGGCTGAACTGATTGTGATGAAACTTTATGAATAGACAGAGAGCAATGCCAGAAAGGGTCTAGGCTATATTTTTATCCGAAAAACTTGTATATTTTCGCGAACACTACACATTTCAATGAAACAAATATTTACCGATTTTATCACGTATATTAACAAATTTTAAATTGCCGCCGTTTCCACAAGTCTCCCCGATTCCATGAGTGCTGTAAAATAAGTTAATATATGCAATAAAATTCGTAAAACTTAGTTTCAGTTAAATGTTGAAGATTTTTTTAAAACGAAATATTGATAATAATAATATGATCCTTGCTTATCTTAAATCTAAATATCACCACATCAGTAGATCACATCCAGGCAAAGCCAGGGCGGATCGATAGTATAATATATTTTCTTTTAGTTTTTCTTCACGAACATCAGTCTGATAGAAGCAGGATTCTAACGTCTCAATAGATCAATTAAAGTACCTCCTCCTCGTTCATAGATCAATTTAAAAATTTACCTTTTTTATTATGATATTTTGACGAATAATAAAAATTGTCAGATCCGGGCACGACCAGTATTCTATGTATTGTATTCAGAAACATTTCAACGTCTTGTCAGAGTTTAGTCTTTGCAACATTTACTTCCCAATTGTTACAAAACACAAAAGTTAGTTTTGAATCGTATAATAATGAATATATTATATTAACATGTCCTTCATTCTAATTACCATATTTTTGTTTTAATTAAGCTACACTCTTTCGTTAATTTGTAAAATCATACTTTACAATCCACTTGTTTTAAAAGGACTTCAGTTTTTTAAAGCTTTACTATAATGGTGCTTAGTAGACTGCAGGTATTGTAATTCTAAAATAATTTATATATTTATAAATTAATATATTTATAACAATTTATATCTTATTGCTCAAGAGTTAGGTAAATTTCCGAACTACTAAATACTAGATAACTACGACTTGCATGTGCTAGATCCATGTTGCAGTTATGTTATGGCTGTAGCTGGAATGGGTCGGTTCGACCTGGGAGGGACCACGCTCACACAGAAGCGTAACATAGCAGCTTAGGCTGCTTTTTTTAACGGCATTTAGTTCTTAATCGAGGAAAAATGTAGTCATTGGGCCACAGCATACACTTACAATCCAGTAGACTGTGTGTGCGTTTGGCACACTTATTCAATAAGAATAAAACAGAATTTGATCCTACCGGCACGAAAGAAATTGGTAATTTGCAATGTAAGTGCTGATTTAGCACGTGCTCGACGATGAAGGAAAACATCGCGTGGAATAAAATTTTTGAGGACATGCAAAGTCCGCAATAATTGCTAGCGGACTAACTGCTTCATAACCCTTTCGGAAATGAGAGAGAGTCTGTGCGTAGCGTCCACTTAGCATGAGGCTAATTGTTATAATGAAAAAATATATTTACATATTCTATCATTAAATATATCTACTGAAATTTAACTATTCTTCAATGTCAAGCCATTGCGCGTTGCGAGCGTTGTGACATTTTTTCCTGCTTAACGATGCTTGAAATTTAAGGGTCTTCAACAGTGACATTACCTTCACGAGTACATTTATAAATTTCCCTCAGAGCTATAGAGTTAGCTGGAAATTTGTTTGAGATTTTCAACTTTTTTTGACTTAATAACATTTACAATCTCTGAAAGTGAGGTATAATGGACTAATTATCTAATGGATGAGGAATAAATGTTCATACTCACTCATAAAAATTGACTTTAATTTAAGGAATGCTCAAGGTTGATAGTCTCTCTTTTCTCTTAATGACAATAGAATGAGACAGATAGAGATAATTAATTTATTAAACTGATAATCAACGATTACAAAACCGTGAGTGTATAGCAGTATAGCATTGTGAAATATTATCTATACGTATAAATAAAATGGAAGTGTCTGTCTGTAATATCAAAATAACTGACTTTTATTGAGCTCAACAGGTTATGCAAGAAACAGAAACAGAAACTTTTATTCAATATAGATTATAAATAAAACTTATTGAAAGTCACTCTTTTGTATAATTACCACTGGTTCGAAAAAAAACCTCTGTCCTGGGAAGAACCAGCAAGAAACCCAGCGGGACTTTTTTTAAATAACAGCTTACAATCATGTATGTTACACAATTAACAACACAAAACAAATTAGAAATAGCTTGGTAGCGATCACCTCATTCCCAGGGGTTATTATCATCCATAAATTCCTTAATATTATAATAACACTTTTTATACAAACTTTGTTTAATAAAGTTTTTGAACTTTGAGCAGGTCAAATTTTGCATATTTTCTGGAATTTTGTTGTAAAAGGGTATACATCGCCCCAATAATGAATTACTGACTCGATGGAGTCGAGTAACTGGTACTACTAGCTTGTGTCTGTTCCTAGTATTTAAAGAATGAATATCACTTATTTTTAATGATTTCTTATATTTACGCGAACACTACACATTGAATAAAACTAATTTTACGGATTATATCGCGTTTAATCAACTTATTTTTATTAATTCCCGACGTTTCGGGTGCTTTACAGCACCCATGGTCACTATTCTGTTAGTTATCACTATTTTGTTAGTGAGATAAAAGACCTATGTCTTACTGACAATGAAACTATGGTTAGTTTTGATGTTCAGTCTCTATTTACATGCTTACCTGTTGAAGACTGCATCTCAATTGTAACTAGGAAACTAGAGGAAAACAACATGCCAGCAGAATATGCAATATTGCTTAGACATTGCCTTACATCTGTTATCTATTGTGGAAGGAAGAGTTTTACAAGTAGATGGTGGTGGCAATGGGCTCACCGGTATCCCCATTGTCGCCGATATTTTCATGGAGGACTTTGAGGAGAAAGCCCTGCTTACTGCACCAGTAACTCCAAGGTTCTACAAGCGGTACGTAGACGATACTTTCACAATTTTACCATCAGATAAAGTAACTGCATTTTAGAACATCTAAATTCCATACACTTAAAATTCAATTTACTATGGAGTTAGAGGCAAATAGTTCTTTAGCTTTCCTAGATGTGTTAGTCATTCGAAATCCTAACAACACCATAGGTCACACTGTGTATAGAAAAAAGACCCATACAAACCGATATTTAAATGGTGAATCCCACCATCATCCTTCACAGTTAGCTACCGTGGGCAAATCTTTGTTACAGAGAGCACGAGGGATCTGTGACAGCAAACACCTGGCCGCCGAGCTTCAGCACGTCAAGCAAGTTCTGCACGACTACAAGCTTCGGGTCCCGCGCCTACGTCACAGTGACCGAGTGAAGCCGGCCACAGTCGAGCGTGTGCCTGCTGTACTACCATATGTCAGAGGTGTCACAGACAAGATTGGCTACATCTTGAAGCGAGCTTCTATTAGAACATTCTTCAAGCCGCCGAAGAAGATTAGTCAGTTCTTACCATCCGTCAAGTGCAATATTCCTCTAGATGCAGGAGTGTACAAGCTTGATTGTGAAATGTTCTCTCATATATAGGCAAACAAAACGATCTATTAAGACCCGCAAAAGAACACATAGCTGACGTGAAGCACCAACGTTCCGGGAAGTCTGCAGTTTATGATCATATCCTAGACGGCCCCGCCATTACATTAGATTTGATAAACCACAAATTCTCGCGAAAGAACATCGATTCCTGCCAAGGATGATATGTGAGGCTATTGAAATTAAAAACATCCTAATTTCATAGAGAGAGGCTGGTACTACCACCTGCTTGGGATCCAGTAATTAATAAAATTAAAACTAAATCCAAGCATACCACTGCAAGACTTCAAGACACAGTTAGTTCATTCTGCGTAGATCGGACCAAAATTAATAATTAAAAAGCTGAAGGTACTCCGGATTAACTCTGACATCGGGACGTCAATCACCTCAGTCCCCCGTGACCATGGGTGCTGTAAAGCACCCGAAACGTCGGGAATTAATAAAAATAAGTTGATTAAACGCGATATAATCCGTAAAATTAGTTTTATTCAATCACTTATTTTTGTAAAACTTCTTTTATTTTTGTATACGTACAGTCATGAATTTTATACATTTCGTTTTAGTGCCATTTAAGTGCAAACTATTAACATTGAACCAATTTACTAATTTACATATAGCATTATTTACTTCGTCATATTTTATTAATTGTCATCTTAATTTGAAAATTAAAGAAGTGTCATCAGCAAATAATACTATATCATGGTTATCCCCTACTATGTAAGGTAAGTCATTAATCTCTAATGTACTACCAGATTTAAATAAAGGTATTACTTTACTATGCTTCATTAAATCAGGAAACACACCATATTCGATACTAGTATTAAAAATAATAGCTATATGAGGCGCGATTGTATCTATTATAGACGCAATAACTTTAACGGAAATCCCCCACAGATCAGCAGTTTTCTTAATATCAATAGTTTAAAGATATTTTATAATATCTTTTGATGATACTTTATGAAATTTAAAATTCTTTGTACACGCATTTACATTTTGTTTAAGTAATGATTCGGCAACGGCAGGAGATGAATTCAGTGACTTAGTGGTTAAGATAGGAATATCAGTAAAATACTTCTCAAAAACCATTGCAACGACCTGATCTGATTCAGTTAATTTGTTGTTAACACTTAACTGGTAGTTTGAATTGCGAAAGTTGACTTGGCTGTGGAGCACACTCTTTTAAATATTTTTGAATATTTTTTTACATATTCCCTAAATTCGACGCTAGGATTATATGACCTTTCATGGTAAAGATCATATAACCTTTATCTGCTTTTATGGACTCCTACTGTCGCCCATTCAATAAATGACTTCCAACTGTTCAAGGAGAATGTTTTAGAAGTAAAAGTATTATTAAAACCATTGCAAATAATTTTAAGCAATGTTCCATACAAAAAATTAGGATCATTTTGATATGAAATTGATGGAAGTTTTTTCACTATGTTTCTTCTGAACTTCTCCAAGCGACGTGCATTTTCTGGAAAAAACACAACTTTCTCATCTACTTGCTTTTTGTGAACATAAGGTAACGAAACTAATTGTCCACAGTGATCAAAACTTAATTTTTGAATTATACATTTATGCAACGGCTTAACATTTGTAAAACTAGATTGCACTAGATTGAGCAATACGCGTTTGGTTTTAAAAATAAATTAAAAAGACCATATGATTTAAACAATGATCTAAATTTAATATTGGTGGAGGAAGCTTCTAGAAGCTTGATATTAAAGTCTCCACATATTACAACAGATCTGTTCTGTTTATTAAGCTTAACAAAAACTTCCTCCATAATTTTTTCAAAAGTATCGTATATGGGAATGGAGAACATGGGAGTCTGTAGACGCTCACAACAATGAGGTGTTCAAACTCAACACATGCCATTTCTACAGTTTGCTGAACAGAGAGGCTCACAATATCTTTACGTTCTTTACATGATAATAATTTACTAGCTAATATTAAGGAGCCACCTTTTAAAACCGTTTCTATATTGAACAAACTGACCACCTGGTGATTACTGAAGTTAAACATTAAGTTATAAGCTTTTAACCAATGTTCAGTAATACATAAAATATGAAAATTGTTTCTATTTAAGAACAATTCAATTTCTAGCTCTTTGCCTATCATTCCTTGTATATTTTGATGCACCAGGTGTAAACAATTTTTTTTATCACTCTGTGGAATCATTCAATTAAAGATTGTTAAGCTACATTCTTAATTATTTAAATTATTATAACTGCTAGAGATTACCTCTATTGTCTCATTTTAGCGATTAAGACATAATTAACCATTTGTAAAAGTTTTGTCTGTCAGTATGATCTGAACTGATTGTGGTGAAACTTCACGCGCAGAGAGCAATGCCAGGAAATATCTAAGCTATATTTATCCGAAAAACTTGAATAATTTATTTTTGAGAAATGAATAGAAAATTGAATAAAGTTGATAAAAAATGATTATTGATGACGATTTTCAGAAATCTTAATGACGTCAGGTTAATCGATCTCACCCAGGAGAACCAGGGCGGGTCGCCAGTTTTCAATACATAATAACAGTAAATACAATGTATTTTTGGTTGTAAAGATGACTTGTAGTATGTTCTTTTCTATGCCACTGATTTCTACTTTGCTCTTTTGTATTACCATTGCCAAAAACATGCGCATTGCCAGCGCATTGTGTACGCAGTCGACAACCACGGAAAGTCTAGCCTCTACCCTATCTTGTCTATCTGCGCACACATTCTTGGTGGTGGCGGCGTCCAGTAAACGGCCCATTGTTTCCCACCCTTGGGCTGGAATTTTTTCTCCAAATTTATATAGGGCCTCTTAAGTAAAAAAATCATCAAATTAACGCAATTGACGTAGATATCGAGTAATATACGTACCAAAAATCATGCAGTCGAAATGTAAACCCTCCTTTTTTTGAAGTCGGCTAGTAACGAGAAGAAATCAGTAATGGCAGCTGGTGGATAAATAAAATAAAGGATCATATACGTATTAAGTTTCGCAAATAAGTATAAAAATATAAAATATAATGCAAATTAAATTAAATTAAATTTAGCATTTTCCGCAATTATGCGCAAAAATGTGCAGTCTTTAGTAAGGCACGTGCCCCTCGCAAAGAAAGCATACATTGTCCTGCGAATTTAATACAATAATTGAATACCATTACAATATTAATTTGTTCAGGCTTGTGAGGACTCCCTCGCTATTGTAGTACATGAAGTGTTTGTTGATCCCAATACGGACAATTTTACACAGTCAGGCGCAAAAATTGCAGTCTTTAGTACTCACAAGGGAGTCCTACGGATAATAGGCAATAGAATACGCTCCACTCTGCCAGGTTCATTGATTTACATTTTAGTTATAGAACTGAAATGGCATACGAACTTATAGTCTACCTGATGGTAAGTGGCTTTTACAGTACAAAAAGGACTACACATGCATTGTCACCTAGGAAGACTCAGAAATGGTTGACAGCCTGTAATTAAACTTGCTCTCTATACCTTTCGGACTGGAACACAGCAGAGCAGGCGACACAAATAGGTAAGACGGTGGTACCTGTAAACGACAGTAGCCTTATGGATGTCTGCGCACCGCGAACCCAAAAGGTCATGGGTTCGAATTCGCCATTCAACTGCTGTCGTGAACCATTCCGTACACAAGCACTTTAAGCTGACCACGAGTGGTTAAAGGGAATATTAGTACGTCGTGTTAATAGCATTGCTAGTTCTTTTTTTTTTAATTTACTAAGGCGGCTTCTAGGCTGTAAATGAGTCCTGCCACCTCATAAAGTATAACTAGTTCCATGTACCGAGCCCATATCTATATTAGATACACAATTAGTTATTACTAAAATAGCATGTAAGTACAAACATAGTCTAAAAAGTAAATGATTAATGAAAATAAATCCATATAAGTATTTCTCATGCAAAACTTGACACATATTTTTGTAAATGTGTAAGTGACTAACATTGGTCGTATTTGTAAAAACATATGTAAGGAAAACCAACATTTCTCGAGCAAATTTGTGACATATCGCTTCGTCAAGCTTGGCAGGAAAAATGTTCAAAGAAGAGAAGAGTGTTGATGAGTGAAGTTTTTCAAAGTTCCGAAAAGTATAATAATAATTTTCTTCAGACCGAACTTCGGTCACGACCGCCAGCCTCAGCGGAGACCAGCCATCTGCACAGGACAGGATTATAGTGCACAAGTGTAGGTGCTTTCTCTATTCCGTCATTCTCATAGTCCATTGAATGGCAATCCGACACGACAGGAGAGAGATCAGGCATACCAAAGGCACAGCGAAGACTTCCTGACACCGGAATGCTACTGAGAAGTTCTTGACAGGGAAACCTAATAACTCAGTTATTAGGTTTTCAAACAACAGTCGCGCTTACGATCACTAGACCAACGAAGCATTCAAAGACTGACTCCGAAAACTATAATAAATAAATATTGCCAAGAAATAAATTTAACTTGCTCCTGAGATAAATTTTGGATTGAGAAAGCAATTCAGATCTAATACATAGTTATGAGCTTCAGAAACAGCACTGACATACTTTATTATCATTCAAGGGAGAAATTCTTTTCATGCAAAATATAAAATGTTGAATCCTAAAGCTCAAATAATAATGTAGGTATAAAATTGGGATAGTAAAAACAGTTGGGCGGACGAACGTAATCAAAACAGTTTATTGTTTGGAACTCAGCAACAAACGAAGCTAACCCGGGTTGCATGTTGTTTTTTTAATAGCATTTAAATTTAATATGCCTGTATATTTTAGGCGAAATAGGCACTTAAAGGGTATATTACGTCCTATATATTAAGTCCTAGTTGTACAGTTTTTATTTATTTATAGTAATTACTTGCTTTAGTGTTTCAAATAGTAAAACCAGCGGGACTTATTTCTAAAAAAATCCTTCTTCTTGGTTCTCTGCAAGCGGATAATGTTTTGTTCTGACTCATACTTGGCGGCCTAAACAAAGGTTTATAATGTAACAATTACTAATCCCTGGAAATAACGTAAAGCGGCATTGATTTATTCCGTGGCGGTGGTTTAGCAAAGAGTTGGGCAGCGTTGTGAGCTTTGTCCGAATACCGCTCGGAAAATGTATTTGTATGGCCCGCAGATAATATTTTCTGGTCTTAATGTTTGTCCTTATGGTATGTAAACTGCCCCCACGATACAGTATAAACGCGTAATGTGAAAGTAAGATTTTTTTTAAAGAAAAAATAAGTAAAAAAAGTTACTTAACGTAAAACAACACAGCGGAAGTTATTTCTAAACTTTCTCCTTGGCTATTCCTAGAGCAGTTATTAAATTAATAAATGAAACTTACCTTCTATTACTTCAAAGAAAACTTTCATAATATTGGTATTGGAGATTATAGGTATTTGGGGATTGGTAGGATAGTAGTCGAGTAATGGCTTAAAATAAGTCCGCAACAATATTGAAATGGAAACACGACAAAAGTATGGGCTAGAATCGAAATCAAAGATATAACATGACATTATAAAAATCGACTTTATTAATTCGACACTCGTCGGAATGTTTTTTTAAAAAATACTTACTCAGTAACGTTATGAACTTCTAATACTCCCTTATTCATTAAAAGCTTACTTAACCAGTCCAAGTATACCTAAAATGCTTGTATTGGGAGTGCTCCACGACAGTAATCGAATGGCGGATTCGAACCGAATTTGCAGTCCTCAAGAGGTTGTCGAAGTGCTTTAAATTAACTATTTATGCAATAAAACGAAATATCAGTAAAAATCCTTCCTACAGTGGGAGATTCCTATATCCGGGATTGGTCATGGATTATCAAAGGCAGGCATTTTACTCGTGGTAGAGCCACGCTGCATCTGTATTCTGCCTCATTGGTATAGTAGTCGTAAGCACGAATGCTAATCATGTGGTCCCCAGTTCGAATTCCGGGCCTTTCTGTCAAGAAATTCTGAGCAGCAGCTTGGAGCCAGGAAGTTGGTGGTGTTTCACCCACTTGTTTTGGAAAGCAAGTGAAGCCGTGGATCCCCCGGTCGTATCGCATTGCCACCGAATTCAGAGACTATGAGAATGAAGGAATAGAGAGTGAATCTTTGCTTGCGCTAATACTCGTGCATTATGTTGAGTACTCTGTTGAGACTGGCCGCCATGACCAAAATACGGTCTGAAGGACATTATTATTATTATGGCTGAATTACGAATGAATTGGCTTGACCGAGGAAGGACAACGCTCTCACAGAAGTAGAAGTAAAATAGAAGCTTAGTGCTACTGTGTTGTGTATGGTAAGTATAGACAACCGAAGACCCTTTTTAATTGTAAAGAGGAATACTCAAAACAATATGCTCCTGAATGCTAAAAAGTGTAATCATATATCGTTCACTCGTAAACATATTCATATCCATACTACATACAAAATTGACAGCACTGTACTTAACCAAGTAGAGTGTATACGCGACCTAGGCATTCTTTGTTGATAAACTGTCTTTTGTACCACATCTAGACAGTATTATAACGAAGGCGTCCACAATGTGCGGATTTTTAGCTAGAAACACCAAACAGTTCAGACATACTTAAACTTTACTACAACTCTTTCACAGCTTAGTTCGGAGCAACCTTGAATATTGCTCTCAAGTTTGGTCTCCTTTCTATGAGGTTCATAAGTGCCAAATTAAGCGAGTACAGCGGAGGTTTATTAGTATGCTAGCATTGAAATTTAACCGTCATCGCTCCTTAAGTTCATATTCTGAGTGGCTTAAGCATTTCCGTATGGCTTCCTTACTTAACAGGCGCAAATTTTTGGACTTAAGCTTCCTCTACAAACTGTGCAATAATGGCATTGACTGTCCTCAATAACTGGAAATGTTTAACATTATTGATCCAAGCAGATTACCTCGTTTTAATGTCTACAAGCTGTTGGTGGTCCCACCTCACAAGACTAACCTCGGTCTTAACTCAGCATTATCCAGAATGTTTAGACTGTATAATGATACAACTGGCCATCTGACTTGGGTATCCATTCAATGACAATTTAAATAATTTCAGAAGAAAATTGTTACTTTATTTAGATAATAAATGCAAACCTTTTTAATTGCTCATTAATACCCCATTTTGCTAATGTACTACAAAATTTTACGTTGTTTAACTTTTCGCAACATTACTCTGTGTTAGCTGTGGTTGGCTATAACTGGGTGAACACATTGCATGTCTCTCACAATGCTTGTATCTTGTTTTCAGTTTTTGTGTTTCATCTGTCGGCGACCCTAAATATATAAATTACCTTATATTTAGGGGGCAACGCATCCGTGTTTTAATTTTATTGAAATGTAAATAGGAAAGGCTTGTGATCATCATCATACATATTCTATTAGATGGACTGTGTGATCGTTAGTCAGCGTAACTTCTCTAAAAACATCATCATTTATTCATTTCAAACTGTCAAAAACCCACAGTTGAACACAGGCCTCCTTATTCATAGGATTTGATTGTTTCATAGGAGAAAACTTAACATAGTTGCCACTCTTGGCAGGCGGGTTGGAAACCGCAGTTTTTTATTAATCTGAGTTGTTATCAGGAAGATGTCGCTATTTATCTTTTATTTCAGTTTTCCTCTATTGTCTCTTAAGATACCGATGGGATGATATGTGTTAGTGGATACTCTTACCTCGCCACTACACGGCAATAATAAATATTAAATATTAATAACAATGAAAACAAAAACATTCAATCATAATATAAAATGTTACAAGCGAGTCACGAAACTATAACCTCTAGAGTAGCAGGGAGGGTCACTCAACCATCAAGTAATGCTACAATATAAGTCGAGGCACGTAATGGTGTAACAGTATAGTATACTATAGTTAAATGAATGTTTTATTTATTTCATTAAATGACACTTCGCGTTAAACCCACATAAAAGATAATGTACACAGTGTACATAATACGAGCTCAGAGCTAACACTAAATACGACGCAATAACCCTTCGTGAAAATTAATATTGCTCGGTTATTTTCATTGAACAATTATTGTGTGACTTTAGACGCCCGTTTATTTCTAACCGTACAAGTCGAAATTAACAGAACAAAAGATTATTATGACTAAACAAGAATGGGTCGGCTTGACCGGGGAAGTACCTCTTAGGCCGTATTCAGAGAAAATCTCGACTGTAAACTCAACCTCCATAATTTCAAAACTTGAGTGTAGGCCATACAATTGTATTTATACAAATTTTGACAGTATGAACTTTGAGTTGAACTCAAAATTGTCTCTGAATATGAAGGCTTTGGCCCTCAGGGGTGACAACGCATCTGCATTTTGATGATTTTTCGAGGATATGTACAATATTTACTTACTTACTATTAAGTAAATAAATATTGTAACAGTGTGTTCCTTTCTCACCAATTTTTCTATAAAAATGTTAATTATGTACTTTAGAGTAATAAATTTCTATAATTTTTTAATGAACGCCTGTCCTGTCTTCTGTCCTCCTATGAATATGCTTGTAGCAGAGCACTCGTTTTTGTGGCAAAAACGAAAATTTAAATGCATGGAAAAATCATGTTCCTAAAGTTTTGGCAGGTCGCTTCTCTGAGGTGATGCTTGTAAGCCGTAGTGCAAGCGTTAAATATTCACGAAATGTGTTTTTCTGGCGTACGAGCAGCAAGCTTTAGGACTGCTGTGAAATAAACCGATTTTACTTATCTGTAGATTATGTTGTGTCTGACAACATTAGGATGTATAAATAATAGTTCTTATTTTGTTCTTTTTGTTTGTCATTCTAATAAATAATGTAAAGAAATCATCCAAATTTAATATTTTAATTAATAAATATTTCGAATAATTTAGGGAAGTCTGGAGTTTTTAGACCATTAATCGAAATAAATGCAATATTGAGATCACTTATTGCATTACAATGATCAAAGCGACACTTTATTATTATTTGTAATTGTATTCTTTTTAAAAATTTATTGTAATGAAAAATCTCTACGTAACATACGAGTATAATTATACCACATATTACATACATGTTTCGTTTTTTAATAAGTATTTACTAAGGCATATAATACAGTGTAACCTTTTTCGTATGTATTGAAAGTTTTTAAAAAGAATATGGAATTTTTTGTTCGAAATTTACGGTTTGCTTCGTCTTTCGTAATGCGAATTTCGTAAAGGAGTAAAATAGTCTGTCGGCGTCTGTCTTTCCGTCCGATTACAATCTGTGCGTCTTCAAATCAAGAACGAATAGGCTTTTGTTAGGCTAAGACTTGCCTTTAACCTGGGTAATAAGAGACAGTATAATTACTGTATTAAGTTCGAGGTGACAACACATCTGTAGCCTTCTTTGTCTGAAATTAGTTGTAGGTGTCCATGCAATAGTCTGCAGTAGTCACTTACCATCACTTGGACTGTAAGCCCTGTAAGCCCTGTCAGTTTGTCATAGTTTTATAATAAAGTCTTTAAAATAAGATACATTATTCTAAAATTAAATTCTACTTTTTAATTTTATTCTATTTCAAAAATTTCACATATATTATGGCAGTTCACATTATTACCTAGTTAGAACTTTTTACAAACTAATTAATTTAAAACAGTTAAAGTTCGTCGGACCTCCCTTAGCCCAGTTGCGTTAGCGTCCGTATCCTAATTAAAATGTAACAGGACCTGGTAATTGAATGCATTATTTAATGACCTACTTCAGTGTGCCACGTTTTAATATTTATCTATATATATAAAAGGCAAACCTGAGTGACTCATATATCAACGCACAGCCGAAACTACTAAACGGATTTCGCTGACAGAGCTGACAGTTGTAATGACGTAGGCATCCACTAAGAAAGGATTTTTGAAAATTCGCCCCCTAAGGGGGTGAAAAAGGGGTTAAAAGTTTGTATGGAAGTCCGTCATTTTTAGAGGTAGTAGCCTGAAACTTTGTATTTAGGTTAACGATTAGAAATAAACAGTTACGTATCCTAGGGTTTTTGAAAATTCAACCCCTAAGGGGGTAAAAAAAGGGCTTATACTACTACTATATTATTCGAAACTTCACAGGAGTACTCCTATCAATAATTGAGTAAACAATTGTTTCAGGCTCTTTCAGAATTCAACCCCTAAAAGGTGGAAAAGGGGTGACAAATTCTGAAAATCAACATGGGTATCGTTTTTATGGTTTATCGGGTCGCTGATTACGACAACAAGAACTATTTCAAAATACCTACCATCATTCCCTGTGGGGGTACGATGTGGTTGAAATGTCAATATGGGTGTCGTTTTATGGTTTTTTGGGACGTTAATTACGAAAATGTCATCGATTATTGTTTGAAACCAACATGGATGGAAGGATGGATGGATGTATGTTTGTATGTAAAAATCATCATGGGTTGGGTGACTTGGGTGTCATTTTTAAGGTTTTTGGGTCATCAATAACAAAAATAATATTGATAAATATTATAAATTTAATTTATTACAATAGAATAGAATATACTTTTATTGCACAAAACATAAAACAAAATAGACAAGAAGATTTGTACAAAAAAAATTGCACAAAATTACACCTGAACAAAAAAATTTAAAATTTAAAAACAATGAAAATAAACAGCCAAACCAAATCTATTTTTTTACAAATGAATAAAATGGCAAAACCAAAAGAAATACTTAGGTATCTACCTATATTGTATTGATATTCAAGTTCCAATCACTACCAATAGATGGCGTTGGTATCGTTTCAGAACGCGGTAACGTTGTGTTTATTCGAACTAAAATAAAGTGAATGGTGAATGAGCGCTTCAACCAGTACCACATACGGTACCTATTCACTGTTAACGGATATTTGACTAGACTTCGACTTTGTTTGCTTGCCTACGGTTTACGATTAGCTTCGTGTTTCGGATTAGTTGCTTGATTTTGTCTTTCTTATAGAGATGAGACATACTTGCAAAATTTAATACCAGGGCTTCTAAGTACGAGTATGGAAAAATACCAGGGTCGTAAACCAGGTTTTAAAAATACTTGAAAGTATTTGTTAGTGTCAATATATATATATATATATATGAATGACTAATTCGAGTCGGGCAACAAATTAGACTAAACGTTTTTTAATTTTTTTGTTAACGAAATTAAATCTTTCCCTCCTACTTTTTGGCTTAGGACTACTAATTAATAAAGGTTTAAAAATTGTCTCTAAATTCAATATACACGCGAAATAACTATTTAATAATTAGGTCACGTTCAGTAGGTTACGTAATCAGTTCGTATCTGCTTCAAGTTTACAAAATCGAAACAAAACTTTTACTCCTCGAATATAAACATAATTCTTATTACTTACGCGACGTGTCCAGCCGCGGTGTCATATTTTAGTACTTGCATAGGAATTGACCGTTTTCCATGTTAACCTACTATGAATAAGACAAAGTCGTATAAATAAATAAAATACGGATTCAAAGTATTTTCATTCTAAATACGATTGAGTTTCTTATGCTATTAAGATATGGATCATTTTCCTATGCAAGTATTTGAACTAACTTTGACTTTCATACTTACGACATTTTTTGCTCGTACCAGGGCGCCGTACTTTGAAGTGAATACCTGGTTTTAAAACCTGGTAGCGTAAATACGTCTCATCTTTACTTTCTTATAACCACTGTTCAAAATTGGAATTCGATTTGCTTTGTGATTAGATATTGTTTGATAGAAGTATTTTTCTAACTGAAAAAATGACTAGAGAAACTCTTAATATTAAAGGAAAAATGGAAGAACATACTGTCATGCCCATTATAGGTGAAGGCGCCTGTTTGTTTCGTGCTCTTTCATTTTTAATGTACGAAACCCAAGAAAATGCGATGGTGGTGCGTTTACAAATTTTTAGATTTGTGGTAAATGATTGGCCTAGGTTTTCAGTTATGACCCACGACAGAAATGGCGATAATTATTCAACAGCAGATGAATATTCAGCCGATATGTTAAAAAATGAAACTTACGGTGGACTTTGTGAACTGGTAGCTGCAGGATTAATTAGGATAATTTCCGTTTCGGTTTGAAGTATATCGAAACGGTTTGCTATACACAGAGTCCGGAACAGATATATGTCCAGTAAGGTGATTACGATTTATGCAAGATTTATCTAATGGACATTTTGACGTCGAGGACTGTCTGAAGAATAGGTAAAATGTTGTTGTACTACTTTGCACCATAGTTAATATTCTTTGTTTCTATGTTCAAAGAGAACATACATTCACTTTTTATGTGTACAATCTTTAAATAATCATCAAACATCAGAGTCGTGCTAGTTCAGCCCCTAAACTAACAGGGCTAGCGATCGCTATAAATTACGCACGTGATAGAATATGTATATATTATAATGTGCATATTATATAAGACGTATAAATATGGACTTTATATTTTAATAAGGAAACGTATTGACCGGGTTTGCTTCGCGCCGATCTATTTTCATTTTTAGGGTTCCGTATCCGTAGGGTAAACAACGGGATCCTATTACTAACACTCCGCTTTCCGTCCGTCCGTCAATCCGTCTGTCTGTCAGCGGGCTGTATCTCATGATCCGTAATAGGTAGACTAGTAGGTAGATAGTGTGTATTTCTGTTGCAAAAAAATAATAGAATTTAAAATAAATTTAAAATTAAAGAGGCCTACTAGAAACGTGTTTTTTTGCATACATTGTATTAAATCTTGTACGATGGTACGAAACCCTTCATGCGCGCATAAAATATTTCGAATACAAATGCGCCACCATGCACTGGAGAATCGCGGTAACCAAATTGCTCCATAACAGTCTTAGAAAAGAGACGAGGCCTCTGTCGAGCAATGGGATGCACATAGGCCGTATAAATAACTAGTATAGTAGAAGAGAGCGACCCCCTTATAACATCAATTTTTATTTTCATTTAATAATATTGGAGCTTGGAGGAGCTTACTCCGTATAAGCTTCTTATGTTTGTGCTGGAATGACTCACGACAGTAATAAAATGGCGGATTCAAAGTCATGACTTTTAAGTACTGTAACCTTATCTATAA
>JAGSMP010000577.1:0-139508 GCA_029286625.1 Parnassius orleans
AAGAATAGCTAAAATGTTGTTGTACTACTTTGCACCATAGTTAATATTCTTTCTTTCTATGTTCAAAGAGAACATACATTCACTTTTTATGTGTACAATCTTTAAATAATCATCAAAAGATCAGCAGAGCGAGGCGATCGCTTAGCCCTAAACTAACAGGGCTAGCGATCGCTATAAATTACGCACGTGATAGAATATGTATATTTATAATGTGCATATTATATAAGACGTATAAATATGGACTTTATATTTTAATAAGGAAACGTATTGACCGGGTTTGCTTCGCGCCGATCTATTTTCATTTTTAGGGTTCCGTATCCGAAGGGTAACCAACAGGATCCTATTACTAAGCCTCCGCTGTCCGTCCGTCCGTCAATCCGTCTGTCTGTCAGCGGGCTGTATCTCATGATCCGTAATAGGTAGACTAGTAGGTAGATAGTGTGTATTTGTTGCAAAAATAATAAAATTTAAAATAAATTAAAAATTAAAGAGGGCTCCCCTACTAGAAACGTGTTTTTTTTTTTGCATACATTGTATTAAACCTTGTACGATGTTACGAAACTCTTCATGCGCGCATAAAATATTTCGAATACAAATGCGCCACCATGCACTGGAGAATCGCGGTAACCAAATTGCTCCATAACACTCTTAGAAAAGAGACGAGGCCTCTGTCCAGCAATGGGTGCACATAGACCGTATACATAACTAGTATAGTAGAAGAGAGCGACCCCCTTATAACATCAATTTTTATTTTTATTTAATAATATTGGAGCTTGGAGGAGCTTACTCCGTATAAGCTTCTTATGTTTGTGCTGGAATTACTCACAACAGTAATAAAATGGCGGATTCAAAGTCATGACTTTTAAGTACTGTACCCTTATCTATAAGGCTACTATCGATTCAAATATTAGTATTTTTATCATTATCAACAAAGAAGGCTAAACACACGACTGTTAGCCAAGTTCAAAAAGGAAAGGGCGACGCACCGGCAGTGAATATAATATATTTACACGACCAAGTCTACTATCGATCCCCGCATATCTCAAAAATTATATACCTACTCACTTGTATTTTTGTATATCCAATAGAACCCTTGAATAACTAGATTCTCAGATTTCTTAAATACCCTGACTAACTTACCAAAAATCTAGACCACAACACCATCAACAAAGAATCTCATGTGCATTTAACAGTACCTTTATTAAATTCGTAAGGTTGACGATTTAGTCTAGACGGAGCTGATGGCATAATCAAAGGTCTGAATATAATACAGAGTAAAATTAAAAATAAAACAAATACCTTTAGTAATATAAGCCTATTTTTTTGCTAACTCCAAATTTCATTTGAAGCAAAGATGTTTTCTTTGCTTTGATATAATTTTGGTTTATGTCTCGCTTGCATAAGATTCAATGAGACTTTTGAGGTACTAACTTATAGCATTCTAGAACAACTATTATACAAAAGTTTATATTGACTTCATATATTAGCTTATAGATCACTTCATAATATATTTTGGTTATAGATCATGACTTCATATAATATTCAGGTCATAGATCAATTCGCTCCTAGTAAAATTATACGATTAAGTAATTGGCATGAAACTACCATAACCATTACGGTCTTCAAAAGTCCATTTTTGACATTTTTGAACATCCTCTTTCCTTCATAGATTGCCACATATTTACCATAGTTGCCACTCTAGGCAAGCGGGTTGGAAACCGCAGTTTTTTATTTTCATTCAGCAGTTATAAGTAAGATGCTGCTGCCCATCTCCTGTTTCATTTCCCTCTGTCGCCTCTTACGACACTCACGGGATGATAAGCGGTAGTGGATATTCTTACACCGCGACTTCACGGTTGGGGGCATGAAATTAAAACATCTTAAATACTTTCCATGAAAGGCAAGGATAAAATTTACTATTAGGTTCATTCACCGAACGAAGTAATATCCGTTTGATAGCGGCGTCGCTTCCAGATCAGCGCGTCCCCACTTCAGCATTCAATAAGACATAATTAAAATGTAGCATTATTCACCTGGATAATTACCGCCTAAATTGTTTTCTTTACCGTCTAATGAAACCGTTACGAAACGAGATTTTAAGAAAACAAACATTTTTATCTAAGGTTGGCAGTGTTGAAACAAGATTTAATAATCTTTAAAGTTTAGCATCTCCTCTGTTTGTGCAAGCGAGATCTAATTTTTAATTAAAATGGTAAGGAAATTAAAAGAAGTAAATATTATTTTATATAACGCATTATTTCATTTCATTCTTTAAATACTTCTTTCAAGAATTGTATATTACATCATCGGTTGTAGCATACATCATAGGGGAGATTTTGCTTACTGAAATAGGTTAAATGGTGGTATCTATCCAGACATACTTCCAAGCTGAAAGGGAGTCTTACAATCATGTAAATATAGGATGATATGCGGGAAAGGTGGTTGATCATAGGGTTTTAGTCGGTGCTAGTCAAACAATACGATCTTGATTAGACTAAGGGTAACAAACAAGCACACAGTCTACTTGACGGTAAGCGGATGCTGTGGCCCGTAGACATTCACATCTTTCCTCGATTAATAATCAAAATGTTGAATGCATTGTCACCTCAGTGGACTAAGATGGAATCCCTCGTTTTTAGTAAAAAAGGTGTCTGGTTCACTTCACTCACCATATGGAACCAGTAACATTAAGCTGGTATTTCATGCTGGTATTTTATAAGAGGGTATACCTTCCTCGATTAAGGCGACTCATTGATACTACAAACATAATATAGTTGCAGCGTGGCTCTACCACGTAAACAATATAGGACAAACATACAACAAACAATGCAATCAGGAAGTGCATACCTATAAATAAATTAGTACGTTGTATTCAATGCCTATAACGTATCATAGCCAGCTTATGCAGTGATGGAGATACGTTATTGTAGAATTTAGTCTGTATCGAACGTAAGAAACAAAGCGTTGATGCTGTATAAATGCCTCGTTTATTACAGTCAAATGTACACAGGAATTTGGTTCATATTACTGTGGAAATATAGGTAATAAATGTGCGACCATACGTATACACTGGCGAGCTCTCCTATTAAGGGTAGTTCATTTATCACCGCACTGGCATTAGAGACTCTGATATGTTATTTTTAATGTAGAGTCTGTCGGTCTATGGGGCACTTGTGTGTTGTAGTTTATAGGCGACATAAAAAGGGACATAAGAAGGGACAAGTAGGCTGCGTTATAGAGTTTTTTTTTAATCAAAGAGTGGGCAAACGAGCATGCGGCTCACCTGATGGCAAGTGCCGACAGCTGCCCATAAACAACTGCAACACCGGGGGGAATTGAAAGTGCATTGTCCGCGTTTTGAAAAGGAGTAGGCTCTTTTCTTGAAAGGATGATGCGAAAACTCACCAGCTGTAGTCGATTCCAAATAGAAGTGTTAGGAAGAACAAAACTTTTAGTAAATCGCACAGCGGTGAACCAAGCATCCAGATAGTGTGGATGGTATCTTGAGTTTTGATTTCGGCACATCTTCTCGTCACGTAGTCCGTGTTGCCAGTGATGACATATGGATGTGTTAGGCCCCATAGGGCTAGCAGTGAAGGACCAAGCCTCACTGCAAGCTCAAGGATGCTCAGTGAGCTATGGAGACGGCGGTTAACCGTTTTCGGCACTATACCACCGAGAAGTAATATGTTATTTTAGTACTCTTTTTAAATATTGGATATGTAAACGAAGAAAAAACAGTAAATCGTTTTCGATTCTTATTTATATATTTTGTCTCTATTTTGTGCAAGATTTATATGAGGAATAATCAAAAAATATATTTCATACGTGGTAGAACCACAATACAGCTTTATTATGGTTGTAGCACGAATAGGTTGGCTCGACCTTACTAAGACCACGCTCGCAGATCATCAGCGTAAAATAGCAGCTTAATGCTGCAGTGTTTCTTATGTTGAGTATTGTGAACCGGATGCCCTTTTTACTGGAAATGAGGCATTCCATCTCAGTCCTCAGTGGTGGCAACACATCTGCATTTTGATTCATTTTACATTTGTTTTATAAAAATATCATTAAAAAAGTGTTTTGTTTTTCGAATTCGGAATTATTAAAAATACCGACCTTGTGACTAGCAGTTTTTCCAAAGGTTTAGAATTACGTAAACGAATCACGTTCGTGGTATTGAGCGAAGACATTGTATCCGCTTTTACGTTCCAGTGCTTACTACGTGATGCTTTATTGAGAAATAGTTGGAACGCTTTGATCTGTTATTAACTTTACTGTGGATAATTGGGAAAAGGTTTCCAGTTCAATTGATACACGTTTAATATATAGAATTGGAAAGAAAGTATAGATCTAACGGTGGTGGGGCCATGCTATAGCTACATTATGGTTGTAGCACGAATGGGTCGGCTCGACCGTGCTTTATGGCATTCTTTGGGGAGGCCTATGTTCAGCACTGGACTAGTCAATGGCTTTCACTCATTTGTTTCTGTGAAAATTGGATTAACTTACACTCATTTAGTTTTAATATTAATAAAAACTTTGTTAAAGCCTAACAAAGTCCACTCCTGAAAATTGCTCCCCCATAGATTACCTCATAGGGTGGATACTTGGCATAGTTGTCGCGCTTGGCACGCGGGCTGGCAAACGCAATTTTTTATTTCTTAGTTGCGGCTCAAGAAGGAATGTTATCAGGAAGAAGCCGCTGCCCATCTTTTAGTTTGTTTCTCTTTGTCGCCTCTTACGACACCCACGGGACGATATGGGATGGTGAATTTTCTTACACCGCCACTACACACTAAAATAAAAACTTGGGTGTATCTGAATAACTCAATAGTAAAGGTGAAGGGAATGCTATGCACAATTAGTGTTTATGTCCTCCAGACCAAATTTCAGTCACGGCGGCCAGTTTCAACGGAGACTAGATGATGGTCCACTACTGTGCGATTTACTAGGAGTTTTCTTTCTTGCACGACAACTTTGTGGAATCGTTTACCACCGGCGATTTTTCCGGACTTTCAGAAACGAGCTTACTACTTTTTAAAAGGCGGGATACCTGCAATTTCCTGGTTTTGCAGTTTTCCATGAGCGGTGGTCAACATTTACCATCAGGTGAGTCGCATGTACGTTTGCCCCCTCTTCTATAAAAAATTTACCACTACCTTGGCGGTGAATTAAACATCGCGAGAAAACGTGTCTGAGGAGTAAAATGTTTCTCACATGCACTGGACAAGTGCGGCAGACTCATTGTTTTATAACCCTCTCAGAAATCAGAAAAGAAGAGAATATAATACAATAATTTTTATTCAAAACATAGATTCCTAATATGAACCCTATGAGGAAATTTAGGGAGGTCTTTGTTCAGCAGCGGACCTTTGATAGGCGGTAATAAATGAAATGAATGAATAGATTACGAGAATACTACTTATTGAAAGCCGTTTACGATTTTACCTCTAGTAGAAAAAAATATGATGGGCAGATCCAACAAGAAACTCAGCAGGACTTCCTTTAATATTTACAATATAATAAGTTGTACAAATAAATAAGAAAACATTTAGAAACGACATGGCAATCACATACTTTTTAGTGGTATAATAGCATGCAATAGACATTAGAATTGAAATCATTTTATGAGCTGTCAAAACAAAACTTTGTCGTAGAAATCAAAAAAAATTGTTACCGACTTAGGAGACAATTTTTAGAAGTAAGGGTGACGAACTATAAGGGGATAGTAAGTGGTGATCCATAATTACCTACATCCCTCCATGACTAAGAATAAAAATGCGGACTAAGACGAAATACGACACTCAGCATACTTTTATTAAGCGCTCTATAGCACAGTGGCTAAGAGATACAGCGCACAGGGATAGTTGTTGACAGAACAAATCTTTGTTCATTTGCAGTTTATTTAACCAAGATATGTTAAGAGGTAATCCTTTCAAGGGATATTTTATTTAATTGTGCAAGCAGCTATGCAGGTCTAGAAAGAACAATATAACTGCAACCTGTAAGAACTATGGTGATCTTTATTCCTACTATGTGTAAAAAATAACAAATAACCCTAGAGTAATCTTACTGTGGGAGTATCTCTATTTTTTATTAATAAGTGACAAAGTATATTTTACAGTTTGTGTAATTTCTACTTAAACTATTTAAAATAAAAATAAATCTATATGTTAATTTGATAAATCCAATTTCTCTGCTAATATAAGTCAGTGCTTGACTATTATTCCATCTGATGGTAAGTGGTGATGCAGTTGAAGATGGTGAGGCACACTGACTTAACAAAAGTCTAACAGGCTTAAACTCTTGCCTTAAAGACACCCACATTATAATCCTCTCCTTCACTGTACGCATTATGAACGACGAAGCAAACCGTTTGCGTAGAATAAATATGTGTATGTAGACAATTGTAATAAGTTTTAAAAAACAGATTTAAATAACATAATAAAGTTAAATTGATTCAACTCGATGCGCAGGCAAGTTCATAAACGTATCATGACCTAGCACAAAGAGTAGCAGTAGAGCTAAACTATAGTATTGTCCACTTTTTAAATATTATAATTTACTAAAAAGAAATTTATATCTGTGTCTGTAATAACAAATTTTCCTTTAGTGAATATTTGATGTGTATAGCTCTCCGGTCCATGAAGAGGAGAAAGGGAGCGCTGACCTGGAAACGTTGCCGTTGTCGGCCGGATATTATGTGGCGTGCAGGACGAGCTGTTCATTTCGGCACTAGTACAACATTCCTTGGGTAATTTCCTCTTTGAATGATGTTACATTTGTTTATCTACTTACTTTATACTTTAAGCGAGCGACTCTTGTATGTAATTTATATGTTATAGGTTTCTCGGGAATGGCTGTAAGGGTTTGGATTAAATTTTGTATTTAGATTATGCTTGTGTGTCACCCTAGAGTAAATCATATAATTAATATTATATATTAATCATATAATTATTATTAGTAATCATATAATTTCCTTTGTAGATTCTTGCGAGCTTGGTCAGCCAGTTACTTAATATTTATTTGGAAGCTCTCACAAAACACTCGCAAATAAAATATAATTATCAAAATCGAAACTCGACTTATTATTCAATATATACAGAGAGATTCCAAAGTCAGTGTCTTATTTTACATTTTAAAGAAGTTAGGGTGAAAGCGGGCACACAGTCAACATGATGTTAGGTGAATACTGTGACCATAGATACCAGTGTTGTCGCGAGTCACAACAAAGGAGGCAGTTCGTCTATGTCCTCAGGAGTGACAACACACATGCATTTTCATCCTTAATCAAAAACGAATGTAGTATTTACCGGACATCTACATTTAGATGTACGAGGATAGCCTCGATTAAGAATGTCATCATACAATTTTATTCCTTATTCTTGCAAGTTTCCTCTAGATATTTTCCCTCAACTTCGTAAATCAGCATTAAAAATTGCAATTTACAATTTCTTTGTCAAATCGGCCCATTCGTACTGCAACCATAATATAGCTGCAGCGAGGCTCTACAATTTATATAAAGATATTTTGTATAAAATCAGAATATGAAAATATACCTTAAAAAGTCTATATACCGTCATTAGCAATTGTGATGTTTATTGAATAGGTGCATCTCGTATGCCGATTCGCTTTGCTAGGATGGAGAGGGAAAAGAGTTTTCTACGTGAACAAGGAACACCAACGCACAGTTAACAATAGTGAAGCTACAGAAATTAAACACTAAGGGGATTTAGTCGTCGCAAGTCTGACGTAGCTCATCTTTGACATCGTATAATAAACGTTTAACCATGTTCATATTAAATAAAAAAGTACAAATAAAATTACCCTTTAAACTAGGTGTCCAATAGTCAAACGTAGTTAGCACTATTGGGCACAAGCCTTCGATTATTTTTGAGAGAATTTTAAATTCTACTTTTATAATTTAAATAGCTGTTCCCCACGACTTCGTCCGCCTGGAATTTATTACAATTGGATTTCATGGGTCTTAATTTCTTTGCACGGAACCCTAATTCTTTTTCTAAAATAAAAGTAGCTTCTTGTAAAAGGTCCGTCAAAATCGGACTTACCGTTTCGGAGATTAGCCGGAACATACAAACAGATAATTTTAAAAATGTTTATTTTTCTTATAAGTGCGGTATATAGCTTCATATGCATTTAGCAAAAAGTTGTTATTATAATATTACAAACAGATACTTTAATTTCATTTATTTGTATAGATAATTAAATACCTACTGTTATTTAGTATATTCTTCCGTATTAATAAAAGTTATATTAATAGATCTTAACGATTGTGTTATTTTCATACCTTAACTATTTAAAATAAAATTAAAATGTCTCTGTGCTAATGTGATAAATCCATTTTTTTTTACTAATTTAAGCCAGTGCTTGAGTATTATCCTATTTGGTGGTAAGTGATGATGCAGCACAAAGAGTAATGAGCTAAACTGTAGTACACTCGGCACTCGGCGAACAGAGCTGGAGTGCACTGAAGAGTATTGTAGTTCAATCTATTGAAATTGGAGTAGCTTAATAGTGCACGGAAACTTTATTTTATTTCTAACTCTGCACATTGATGTATCATTTCAATCTATTTATTATACATCTATCGATATTTTATACGTAGTAGAGCCAAGTTGCAGCCATATACTCAAACACACAAAAAAATTTCATCGAAATCGGTCCAGTCATTTAGAAGGAGTCAAGTGACAAACACACATACAGAACATTATAAATATAAAGATATAAAGTCTGACAACACGCACTCGTGAAGTGCAGCGAACTAATCGCTCCATAACCCTCTCAGAAATTAGAGATGGCCTGTACACCTTATTCCACATGATGGTAAATGGATGCTGTGGCCCATAGACATCTACATCTATCCTATATTAAGAATCAAAATACAGATGCGCTATCTCCCCTCAGGACTAAGATAGAATGCCTGGTTTCCAGTAAAAAGGGTCACTGGTTTTCTACACTCACCGTACGAAAGACAACATTAGGCTGTTATTTTACGCTGGTATTATGTGTGAGCGTGGTCCCACCCCTGTCGAGTCGACCCATTCATGCTACACATAAGATGTCTTTCTATTTTTGTCATCCGGCGTTCGTAGTCTAGGTCAAGCGAATAAATTCTGGGAACATGTTTAATAAACTCGCTAAAAGACATTGTAAGTTTACAAAGTCGTTTAACTGAAATTATAAATGAAATTTCTAAGACATGTTTCAAACAGTATTTTTCTTAACACGAGGAACATTTCTTTGTGAAACAAATATTTCGCTTTCAAATCTCTGACAAACGGATTTTACAAAGGTTTTTATTTATTACTCCCTCTTTCTCTTACTCTCTCTATTTCTTTCTCTGTTTGAGTAGCGTTCTTTATTACAACAACTCAGAAGGCTACAAATGTGTTAACATCAGACAATCGGCCAGTCTCCTTTCACTTTAGTGGTCGACTTACCACGCATTCGAACGAATCGGTTTGCTTTATCGTTCATCATGCGTACAGCAAAGGAGTGGAATAAGTTGCCAGCCTATTTTTCTATCTGATTTCAATGTGTGTGTCTTCAAGACAAGAGTGAATAAGCTTTTGTTAAGCTAAGTCACTGCGGTTTATCATCTTTGTTTGCATCACCACTTACCACCTGGTGGGATAGTAGTCAAACAGGCTTAGAATTGTTAACTGCAGTTGTAGGGACTGACCGCCATTTAACGCCTTCCGAAAGCGAAATGATTATACTGTCATCAACCGAAATCCATTAGGTCGTTCTCGTATATACTATATCTGCCTCTTACGATACCTACGGGTTGGAATGGATAGATAGATAATCTTACGCCGCCACAACATAGCGCCTTAGAAATTTCGGTTATTATACAGTATAATTAGATAATTAGAATAGATCTGGCTTACTTGTTTGCGGTGAAGTTACAACCTATGGTGATTACTATTAAAAAAACTAAATCTTTTATCAGGTGGAATGTAACTTCTTAACATCTTTTGTTTTATAAAAAAAAAAATTATTTTTAATAGTTAAAGACCATTTTAAATATTTCCTTATGTTTTAATTTACAGTAAATGTTTTAAGTCTTTCCTTTGAAGAAGCATTTGAATTTCTATCGACAAACAACACAACAAGCGACAAGCTTGAAACTTACATTCCTAACAGGGTTTTGAGCCAGAATACCTAGAAGATATTTCGGATAAAGAAAAGAATAGAATAGAATAGAATTATTTTTTTATTCAATACAGATTATAAATAGTTTCTATTGAAAGTCATTTTTGCTTTTACCGCTGGTTCGGGTTTTTTCTCTGACTTGGGTTTTCAACCAGCAAGAAAATCAGCGGTACATTTTTCAAAGCGGCTTAAAATTATATTAAGAAAATAAATAGAACTCTATTTGTTTTCCTCGCCACCACTTAACACAATCATCATCATTCTGTGAGCACAGGATAGCTCATGCTTCCTCATTTCTCGAATGGACGTATGACTTGGAGTTTTACATAGAATAAGGGTGACAAAGGAGCAAACAGTCCATTAAAGGAAAATGGATGATGGGAATGCATATGCGTTTTCAGGACTAAGATGGAGTGCTCCCTTTCCGGTAAAAAATGTTAAGAGAAAGATCTTACCCCAATCAAGATCACTTATTTGTGCTACAAACATAAAAAAGCTGCACCATGGCTCTACTACATAAGGCACCCTAAAAGTTCTGCTCATCTAGCCGCTGATAAATGTTCGAATTTCGAATTTTAAAATTTTTGAAATTGTTATTAACTTAATTTGCTTAAGTAAAGATATAAAATGATGTATCCTGTCCAGTTTGAAGAGCACCTCCCACCCTCATACTCATACCAATCCCAGCAACACCACTCCCAGTACTACCACTCTCAAAACCCCACACAAGGAACGACACACTACTTTCGATAATACAACACGTGTTTCGCCCCTACATGAGGCATCCTCAGGTAAAGTAGACTCTGCGGAGGCTGGCCGCTACGTGAGGTCTCCGTCACAATTCCATTGCGTCCTTACATTATTAGTATAATCGGAGTTTTAATAAATCTGGTTAAAATTTTAAAAGAATTACTTTGAAAGTATATGAAATCGATAAATCAAATGCTATATTGGTTTACAAGCTTCAAATACTATATAACTTACTTAAAAGTATGGAAGGCCGATTAAGACATATTCTTGGAAGTTAAGCTCGAAGTATCCGGCATTCACTGAAAGCAAGAAAACATAAATTTAACTACTGTTCTTACGGTCTCGATCCGGAAGAAAAACTTTGTAGAGGGCTACGTCCAAAAATGTTTTATACAATTGAGATATAATAATACCGAAGATTACCGTGTAGTGGTGGTGTAAGAATATCCACTACCCCATACCATCCCGTGAGTGTCGTAAGAGGCGACAGAGGGAAACAAATCAGGAGATAGGCAACAGCGTTTTCCTTATAGCGACAAAAAATAAAAAATCTGCGGTTACTAGCGGTAACTAGGGCAAATAACACCTCTATAAAAAAATCTATGGGGGAGGCCTAGGTTCAGCAGTGGACTTTAGTAGGTTGCAACGGTTAATACCGAAGATCCTGCTCACATTATTCAGTAGCGTAATGCGTTGAGACTAAAGAAATACACTACACAACTCAGTATTAGTAAATAGGTTTTCTGAAAATGTCTATTATTCACCCTCATTTTCAGAACGGAATCTCAGACGGCAACACAAACATTTAAATCCCATTTATTGCCATTTACAAATAGCTGACTTGTAGCAATATCTGCTGAATTGAATCACATAACGCTAAGTGAGTGTATGAAATATACCGTTGAGTTGCAATTTGAGCGGATTTCGTCGGGAAGTTGAAAGAGGTCGCCTGATTTATTTATATTTTCAGAAACTGATGTAACGTTTGGAGATAGGAGAAATGTTTCAAGTAGGAATTCGTAGTACAATGAATAAGCTACAATTGTACAATTATAATCGTAGACAGAGGTCTACGATTTTAATACTAACGATATTTAAAAAAAAACTGTTATTGACATAAACAATAATGGCCAGCTTTATTAGATGAGCCTGTAACAAGTATTAGATAGATCTGTTAATGTATTTAAATTAAAAATATTATATGTTAGTGAATTTAAATATTTTAAAATATTGAAATAAAACTATATTTTACGAATTTAATCGCGTATATTACTTACTTTATATCCCAGATGTTTCGAGTATTTTACGGCAGCCATGGTCACGGGGGGACTGAGGTATTCGACGGCCCAATGTCATAGTTAACCACAGCTACCTTCAGATTAAAATTACTAATCTAAGCAGTTACTTAACTTATAATAATATCTTGAATTATTGCTGTTGTATGCTTGGGTTGAGATTTCATTTTATTAGTTATATGATCTCAAGCAGATGATAGCGCCCAGCCATCTTCTCTATTGAAATTAGGATGTTTTTTGATTTCAATAGCCTCGCGAATCATCCTTGGAAGGAATCGGTGTTCTTTAGCGAGGATTTGTGGTCTATCAAATCTGATAGAGTGACGGGTGATCCTGTACTTGTTAACTGCAGACTTCCGGAGCGTAGATTATTCACATCAGCAATGTGTTCTTTTAATTTTTCCAATGTAAGAGACCGTATTCACAATAGTATATGCAAATAATAATTCATGTATCAAGCTTGTACACTCGATTGATGGTAAAAATGGGATATTACACTTGACTGGTGGTAAAAACTGAGTAATCTTCTTCGGTAGCTTGAAGTATGTTCTAATGTAATCATGCTTAGAGATCTAGCCAATCTTATCAGTGACACCTCTGAAATATGGCAGCACAGCAGGCACACGCCCGACTGTGGCTGGCTTCACTCGTACAAAACGTTCTTTTGTCGTGGAAAACTTGCTCGACGTGTTGGAGCTTGGCGGTCAGGTGTTTACTGTCACAGATTCCACGTGCTCTCTGTGAAGGATGGTGGTGAGAATCAACGATTAAATTTGTTGTCACATCTGTTGATATGGGACTTTTTTTCTATACACAGAGTGGCTCAAGGTGTTATCAGGATTCCGAATTATTAATATCTCTAGAAAGGCTAAAGAATTATTTACCTCTAACTCCATTGTGAACTGAATTTCAGAAATTATGGGGTTAAGATTGTCTAAAAATGCAGTAACTTTATCTAATGGTAGATTTGTGAAAGTATCGTCTAATTACCGCTTGTATAATCTTAGATTTACGGGAGAAGTAAGAAGGGTTTTCTCCTTAAAGTCCTCCATGAATATAATAGCGACAATGGAAGATACAGGTGAGCCCATCGCCACACCATCTACTTGCTTATAGATCTCTTCCTTCCAAAATAGGTAGCCAGATGTAAGGCAGTGTCTGAGTTATACTATATATTCAACGAGCATGTTGTTTTTACAGCCTTCTAGATAACTAAATGAATTGTAAAATTGAGATGCAGTCTTCAACAGGTAAGCATGTGAACAATAACTGCACATCAAAACTGACCATAGTTTCATTGTCTGCCAGATGTAGGTCTTTAATATGACGACAAAATTATAGGAATCCTTTTTGTGGTCTTGTATGTCCCCTGAGCAGTAAAAGTATTTTCGCTAAGTATTGAGGCAATCTGTAAGATGGTGAATCAATTTGGCTCACTGTTGGACGTAGTGGAGCGTTGGACTTGGCATGAGTTGAAACGTCAGAAATATTAAATAATTAAATATACTCGATAAAATCCGTAAAACTTGTTTTATTTATACACTTATTAATGTTTGAAATGTGGTGATTTTGTTGATTATCTCCGCAGGCAAGAAAAAAGAAGTGTTTCGATTGATGTTAGTTGGTGCTTACTGGGTGGAATTGGAATTTTTTTATAGAAGAGGGGGCATACTAGCATGCGTCTCACCTGATGGTAGAGACTATTGGTCCGTGGGGACCATGCGCGGTGAACTTCCTAAAGGAATTTAAATTTTTCGATATTTCGTTCGTATTGTTGGTCTCCTATTCCTTAATATGAGTAAATGTACAATGTAAAAATGAGAAAAAATATTTTATAAATAAATAAAATCCGTAAAAATAGTATTATTTAATGTGTAGTGTTCTCGTAAATATAAGAAATCATTAAAAATATTTTAAATAAATATTAGGTTACTTACTTACTTAACCTAACTAGGATCTGATTAAAGCATTGGGTTACAAAACAGTGAAAATGTTAAGAATCTCATTCCAACCGGTGATAATAAATTAAGAAATTTTTAAAAGTTCTCTTTCTCTTCAGCGTAAATAAATCGCAAAACTTTGAGTGTCATTATCTTCACAATTTTATAAAAGAGTATAACACCGTTGAAGCCCGCGAGAACTTTGGTGAAGTTCGACTTTAGATCAATAAAGGCTTTCCTTTAAACGTTAATTACAAAGTTTTCACTACATTGTTACTAAATGGAGTTTCTTTTCTTTCACTGATAATAATGGGTTTCAAAGTTTTTGCCATTACCGTTTTCTGAATCTAACGTTGTGATCACGAAGTATTCTGTATTCTGCACAGATTGAATTCAAATTATATTCGTTACAAGTCTAACTAAGTGGTGGGACAAAATCAAACTAGGTTGTAGGACTACTTTCTGCCTAGGAGTGTGTCTAGGTATGTCCACCTTCTTACCTATGTCCGCCGCCAAAAAGCTGTGCCTGCACTGCAGTGTACCGATTGATCTGAACGGTATAGGGAGGAAAGAGAGGGTATAATTATAGACCGTAGGAATCGATCTTAGTTCTCAAGAGCGACGACGCATCTGTAGCCTTCTTTATATTTTTTATTAATGAGGGAGAAACGAGCATGCGGCTCACCTGATAGTAAGTGTCGACCACCGCCCATGAACAACTGCTACACCAGGGGAATTGCAGGTGTGTTGCTAGCCTTAAAAAAATACACCGAATAACTTAATTAATTCATAAATGTGTGATCCTGTTTGAAACTCTTTAATTTGTTTTGATAGAAAAATATGAAAACACACTAAATTTCTTAGAAGTTGTTTAATTTCTGTAATTTCACTTAATTAAATCGAGAAACTTAAATTAATAGTCATTATCCTTAACGTTACACACCGCTCTGTAACTTCGATCAAACGCTTCACAAAGTACTTTGAAGTTCGTGTACGAAGTTCTCTAAGGCTAATTAGGTATTTAATTAAAACGTAAAACGGTTTCAAAATATATATTCTCATCTAGGAACAGAATTATAACTAGAATTACTTAAATGAGGACGGTTTTCAAAAATTTTAATTGACTAGATCATGATAAAATGTTTAATGAAATAAAAATTTGGTCAATGATAAAATTTAATTAAATGTATGTTATTCCTTAAGAAAACATGCCCACAACAGCGTAGGAAATACCCCCGTAGTGTTTTCTTGGTCTTCCGCTTTTCAAAATCTACAAATCTACAAAATTTAAGTGTCATTTGGATAGCCGTAGTAATAAATGAGCAAAGCGCTGACATAAACTTCATAGTATGCTATTAAGCCGAATTAGATTGACGCTGGCACCAATGAACTTAATGAGAAACCATTCTTAATTGACTTCAAAAAAAGAAGGGAAGGGGAAAAATGAGGATTTTCAACAATTCAACCGCATGTTTTATTACATTTTTTAAATAGTCTATACTTAAGGAATCTTAAAATTTTTGGAGAAAAAACTCTATCCCTAATGTTGGCAATATAGGGATGAAGTTTTTAATGACATTCCTTGATGAAAAGAAAATGAATCCCCGACGAGATAATGTTGCACCGGCGAGGACAGAGTAGAATAATATAGACATATTTGAAACACATCTTATTTTTTGTAGTTATAAATAGTTGTTGTAACTGAAAAAATGTTCATAATTATCATACTATTGAATAATTTGTAGCACGAATGGGTCGGCTTGACTGAGGAAGGACCACTCTCTCACAGAATACCAGTGTAAAATAGCAGCTCAATGCTGCTGTGTTTCGTATGGTGAGTGTAAAATCGGAACCCTTTTTACTGGAAGTGAAGCATTCCATCTTAATAATTCTTGCCCATGGGTTTTGACTACTAAAAACTTGCAATTTCCTTTAACACGAAGAAAATCATACATCATTTATTATTAGACTTTTCAAGTATGCTGTTGGTCACGGGCTTCAATAACAAACCAGCTTGCGAGCCAGCTTGTGAGCAATACGGGAAATATTTTTCCAAATATGTCCCGTGTAGTGGCGGCGTAAAGTAATCGATCAATCCATATTATTTTGTGGGTGTCATAAGAGGTGACAGAATTGGAAAAGGAGATAGGCAGTAACATCTTCCTGATAACAACTAAAAATAACCTGCGGTTGCTAATCCGCCTGCCGAGCGTTGCAATTACGGCAAATAATCGCCTCACGAGGCAATTGTATGAGGGATGTGGTAAGCTAGATGATGTTTTGATAGGTTATAATAAATGAAATGTTCATACTCGTGGTTAGCAGAGAGCTGATACCTTCACATTTGTAATACTGCTGGGCATGAACAGTTGAAAGAATTGTAATTTAAGTGTTTTCGGATTGCATTGACTTGATGCTGGTGCATTCTAACTGCACACAAACAGAAGTTAGCATTTTGGGAAAATAAAGCTATATCCCCAAGCACACAAAGAGAACGCAAAACAACGTTCAATTTTTAGATTCTTTATCGGACGTATGTACACAAAAATAATTCAACCGACAGTCAATCAGACATAAAGGCTTAAATATGCAAAAATTATTAATTCATTATAGCTCTTTTTATAGCTAAAACAGTTTCAGCAAAAGTCCTGTCTATACGTAATACTTATAATAAATTACAAGCAAAATGATTTCTTATATTTACGCGAACACTACACATTGAATTAAACTACTTTTACGGATTATATCGCGTTTAATTAACTTATTTTATTAATTCCCGACGTTTCGGATGCTTTAGCACCCATGGTCACGGGGACTGAGGTGATTGACGTCCAGATGTCAGAGTTAATCCGGAAAACCTTCAGCTTTTAATTATTAATTTTGGTCTGATCTACGCAGAATGAACTAACTGTGTCTCGAAGTCTTGCAGTGGTATGCTTGGGTTTAGTTTTAATTTTATTAATTACAGGATCCCAAGCAGATGGTAATACCCACCCTCCTCTCTATTGTAATTAGGATGTTTTTAATTTCAATAGCCTCACGTATCATCTTTGGTAGGAATCGATGTTCTTTCGCGAGAATCTGGTTTATCAAATCTAATGTAATGGCGGGGCCGTCTAGGATATGATCACAAACTGCAGACTTCCCGGAACGTTTGTGATTCACGTCAGCTATGTGTTCTTTTACGCGGGTTTTGATGGGTCGTTTTTGCCCTATATATGAGGGACCACATTCACAATCAAACTTGTACACTCCTGCATCTTGTAGAGGAATTAAATATTGCACTACAAGAATATTGCACTTGACGGATGGTAAGAACTGACTAATCTTCTTCGGCGGCTTGAAGAATGTTCTAATAGAAGCTCGCTTCAAGATGTAATCTTGTCTGTGACATCTTTGACATATGGTAGTACAGCAGGCACACGCTCGACTGTGGCCGGCTTCACTCGGTCACTGTGACGTAGGCGCGGGACCCGAAGCTTGTTGTCGTGCAGAACCTGCTTGACATGCTGAAGCACGGCGGCCAAGTGTTTGCTGTCACAGATCCCTCGTGCTCTCTGTAACAAAGATTTGCTCACGGTAGCCAACTGTGATGGATGATGGTGGGATTCACCATTTAAATATCGGTTTGTATGGGTCTTTTTCTATACAGTGTGACCTAGGAAGTTGTTAGGATTTCCAATGACTAACACATCTAGGAAAGCTAAAAATTATTTGCCTCTAACTCCATAGTAAATTGAATTTTAGAGTTTATGGAATTAAGATGTTCTAAAATGCAGTTATTTTGTCTGATGGTAAAATTGTGAAAGTATCGTCTACGTACCGCTTGTAGAACCTTGGGTTAATGGTGCAGTAAGCAGGGCTTTCTCCTCAAAGTCCTCCATGAAAATATCGGCGACAATGGGAGATACCGGTGAGCCCATTGCAACACCATCTACTTGCTTGTAAAACTCTTCCTTAAACAATAGATAGCCATATGTAAGGCAATGTCTAAGCAATACTGCATATTCTGCTGGCATGTTGTTTTCCTCTAGTTTTTAGTTACAATTGAGATGCAGTCTTCAACAGGTAGGCATGTAAATAGAGACTTAACATCAAAACTGACCATAGTTATTACTCGAGTAATAAACAACGCGCAGTCTATAACCTGTCAAAACAATCTCTGGACGACGCGACAATAAAAGTTTTGGCCAAAGGTATGAATTTCGCAATAACACAGCGAAAAATCCCATATGAAACCATTATCTGTAGTGTTGAGGACTGTCTGTATAAAATAATATTGGTAAGGAAGATTTAGAGGCCATACGTCAAAACATTTCGTCTTTGTTACGTCGAAGCTCAGTGCCGAAATTAAATCTTCCCAAAGATGAATTTAGTGCATTGAAAAACTTACGCAACAGACCAGATCTCACGATTCTCAGCGCAGATAAAAGTAATACTACGATTATAATGAATACGTCAGATTACAATTTTAAAATACAACACCTTTTATCGGATGAAAGTACCTACAGAAAGGTCAAATCAGACCCTAAAACCAATACGCTTAAAACAACTAGCGATCTAATGACGAAATACTCCGAAAAATTGAGTCTAGACGTTAATTCGATAATACCTGCATATGCCAAGCCACCGAAGTTGTATGGGTTACCAAAAATACACAAACCGAACGCTCTATTACGTCCAATAGTGAGTCAGATCGATTCGCCAACTTACAGATTGGCTCAACACTTATTAAAAATACTATCACCACTCAGAGGACACACAAGAGCACACACTAAGGATTCATACCATTTTTTTGTGAGATAAAGACCTATGTCTTACTGACAATTAAACTATGGTCAGTTTTGATGTTCAGTCTCTATTTACATGCCTACCTGTTGAAGACTGCATCTCAATTGTAACTAGGAAACTAGAGGAAAACAACATGCCAGTAGAATATGCAGTATTCCTTAGGCGTTATAAAGCTTACCTTAAACATGTAGAATACAGTATAAAAAATAATATTAAATTTTTCTGGACATACATTAATAATCGTAAAAATAATTCAGATATATCCAACACAATGCACTACAAAAAAGTAACTGCCAATTCATCTTCTGAAGTATGTAGTCTTTTCTCGACGTTTTTCTAATCAGTATTCGAACCTTCATTTGTACCAGACAACTTTGAAATTTAAGATATTAATATAGATGACCGTCAGACGCCTGATGCCTTAATCTGTAATGTAGAAATTTCAAAGGAAGAAGTTCATACCTCAATTAAAGCGCTTGATGTTAATAAAGGTGCTAGAGTTGATAACATAAATGCCTATTTTTTGAGACAGACTGCTGACACTATTGATGAACCCATTATTTAATAAATGTTTACGTGATGGAGTCTTTCCTAAGATCTGGAAATCAGCCAGAATCGTCTCTGTATATAAAAGACGATCCAAGAAAGACGTAGAAAATTATAGGCCTATTTCTATTTCGCCTCCCCTGTCGAAGCTTTGCGAAAGATTAGTACATAAAGCTATTTACTTGTCTCTGACTTTAAACAGATTGACAGCATGTACCCTGATTTTGCAAAGCTTTTGACAGGGTGGATCATAAAATCCTCCTTGAAAAGATAGCCTTTTATGGTATACGAGGAAACCTTTGGAGATGGTTTAAATCTTAAATATCTAACAGAAATCAAAAGGTCGTTATTAAGGGATTAGAATCTCCATGTGTAAATATAAGCTCAGGTGTACCGCAAGGTTCTTGGCCCTCTACTATTCGTATTATTCATTAACGATACTAATAAATGTTTTGATCACTGTAAGTTTCTTCTTTATGCAGACGATTTAAAGATTTACAAGATTATCAACACTTCAGACGATCATGTTAAACTCCAAAATGACCTGAATCAACTCTCTTTATACTGCAGTGAAAATAAACTTGAACTTAGCATTAATTAATGCAAATCCATAACTTTCACAAAAAAGAGGAATGTTAGTAATTATTTTTATTCACTTTACGGAATAACCTTAAGAAAGGAAAACACTATTAAAGTTCTTGAAATCACACTTGATAGTAAACTACATTTCGATGTATATATAGAGAACATTATTAATAAAGCGTTTAGAATGTATGGGTTCGTCATCAGGTCAGGTGTTATGTTTAAACAAACTTCCACATTCTTATATTTATTTAAATCATTGATACGTTGTCAGTTAGAATATGCTGTATCAATATGGAATTCACTTTATGAAAAATACAATTATATGCTTGAAAGGATACGAAAGAAATATCTTCGATACATACATTTTAAATGCAACCGCAAACGCTTGTCATATAATCTGTTACTAAGTCTTTCAGTAGTGTTATTACATGACCTTACTCATAATAGATATGACTCTATAGAAATAACAAACAAACTTTATTATAGCGTACCTGCTCGATCATTAATGAGGTCTACACATCCGCAGGATTGTTTGCAACCTTATCCTGCGGAACAAATCGATACCTCCTAAGTATATTGAGTCGACTACATAATTCAAATTTCACAGGAGCGCCTGTCAAAGATTAATTGTTTATAACTTTTTCAGTTTTGGTCCTAGTATGTTGATTTTTTAAATTCGTACTATTTTAAGATTTGAGACCTTTAGATAATAAAAGAGTAGACCTATTTTAGTGAGTTTCCAAGATAACGTAGTTGACTTAGTATACATCATATAAACTATGGCCTATAATGAGCTAACTGCCACGTACACTCGTTTACAATGTATTTGTATATTTACCATATCTTGAGGAAAAATAATTAGGTTTATAAAACACAAATACAAATTGTATTTCATTTTCTTGGATTAATTTACTGACATTGTATCTACAGTATAAACGATAATAAATTAGTTGACTCATTATAAACTGATTTTAATGTCCGAAATCGGTTTGATGGAGTAGCAGTACATTGATATATCTGCGAAATAATCAAGCTCTTAGCATGTTTATTTTCATATAAAGAAAAGAACTTTATTTCTTGTTAGTTATTATTTATTAAAACCTATTTATTTCAAAATCAAGCAGTTAAAGTATGTATACCTTCCATAAAACATTGCTTAATACACCACGCATAAATGTAGAAAACAAAATTTTAATCTTTTTAGTATTAAAACTAATTAACAAAATAAAACGTCTATGTCAAAGAAGAGGAATACTCTTCTTAATCCAATAAATTTTGGAAGTTTCTGTTTTGTTAGTAAAATTCAATAAAATATAAACAATATCTGAGTAGATGAATCAGGTTCTTGTAATCACAGTTAGACTCATCATTATAATATTGCCTGTAATCAGACTATTATAAAATAAGTGATATTCCTTTGGTATCTAACGTTTTACCAAGATCCATAAGGTCTTTGTGTTTATTTTGTCAATTGGCAGGGGTTTTCATAAGCACTGACTAGAGCATCGTCTTCATAGTTGTACTTAAATATAATTTTAAAGTGATAATTTCCTTGTATTTTAAATTCACTTACATTGTTCATGACATTTTAGTTCCATAGCTAGTAGTTGTCCAATTATTGCAGTGCTTGAAATGTGTTTTAAAATCAAGAATCAACTCCTGTTACATTTCAATGACATTATAGGGCTTGCCATCTCTTTCAGAGCTGGGGTATAAATAATCCTGTCTTTAGTCTGTCTCTCAATCAAGGCATGCACTGTCCCTTCGTGTCTGGTATGACCAAATACAGGAAACGATGAATAATGCTTATATTAAATTTGTTACATACATACATATACATTAAAAATACGACTATGTTTCAATTCTAGCCTCCACAATTGTCAGACCAGAAACGATACTCTTTTATACCTTTGGGTATTGTCTTTTCCATAAATTTATAAACACAGCTTGCAATTTAATTGGCTCCCCTTTCAGCTGTCTGTTGATTCCAAGAATAGCAAACCTTGTAAAGATACCATATCAAAATTGGTAAAATTTTACATGGAATATTTTCTTTTACAATAGAATGTACATTTAACATTTCTGTAAATTAAAAGTACATGCTAAAACCTCTTTATTTGCATTGTTAATTCCTTGTGGTTTTGTTTTAATTTTCTAGCTGTTTCCTTTCTTTCAAATGATTTCTTTGTTTTGTATTTCTTCTTCGGTAGCCTGTTTTATTTCAAATGTGTGACATTTTTCGCATACGTCTTTTGGGCTTTCGAAGGCAATATTTATATATTTGTTTACAATATCACTTAATTGTCGTACATTAGACGTTTTACCAGAATAGATATTTGAATCAAACCACTCTTCATAATGCTTGTACATCTTGGGAAATGGTAATGAGTCATCCAAATACTGACATTTCAAATCTTTGCAGATGTAATGAGCTTCAAAAACGCAGAGATTCAATAATATGATCAATCACACCACGTACCATATTGGATGTTATAGTTTTGTATGGTGATCAGATTCTACAAACACTTTTCCACGATCAAATTTTTCTAGAGCGGTATAAAGAAAGTTGAAACTTATCGAGAGGGTTCTAAAATTTTGTTTTACAAACAGATATTCTTCTTATCTCTGCATTGTCATTTAATTCCAACCACGGTAAATAAAATTAAATAGTATAAAGCTGCTTCAATTTTCAGAAACAGTAAAACGTACTTTTGGTATTTTCATAACGTAATTAGTGATAAAATCCCATTGTCGTGAATGATTGCCAATCCTCCAAAACATCTCTAAAATTATTTTCGGTTCTCTTCTGATATCCTATCATAACATTTTTGACGACAGCATTTAGGACCAGGGCAGGATGTATTTTTCCATTTTTACTGGTGTACCCATACCTCTATTCATTTTGTATTTTCTCTGGCTATCCTTCCATTCTTGCTTAAATTACTCCTTAAGCAACCCTTGTAATATTTGAACTTCGCTTACGTCGATCTCTTGGCTGATTAGAATTACCTGCAGAATTGGTATCTTCTATGTAAGACCAATTGCTGGTATGATTATCAAGTACAGTAAAACTAAAGTTTAAAAACTATTTGGACTAGAAAACGAAATTGCTGGTGAAGGTATGGGGTTATAATGCTCTTAGTCTTAAGTCTATTTACATGTATCTCGATAGATGAGGATTCTCTTGAATTTTATATTATTGATGGCGAATAGACTGAATCAGGTGACGTATACATAATACTATCAGGAAATGTGGAGGCTTTGGATGGCAAAATTTCTAGAATACGTTCACTATATTTTAGGTCTACGTGATCGATAATTGACAATTCATCTTTGGTAAAGTAAGCACCAGGTGGCAAAGGGACATGCCATTAATGAGGCAAATTATGGCAGCACAGACTGACAGACAGACGACTGTTTAAAATTAATCCCTTACTACTAAAAATTAGAATACTAAGTCATGTGTAATATTACTGCAAACTATCACAGTATACTGGTTTATCTCAACAACAGTATAGAATGTACAGAACTTTTAATAATTTATAATCTAAAAATAATGTGATTATTTACTGTCATAATTATAATTTATATAAGCTAATGTAATGAAAACTTAAAATAATTACCGTTTTATGGAAAATTCCACTGACTCGTTATTTTCAACATTTTTGTGAATACCTAATATAATTTGAGTGTCTTAAATCTACAAATTACGCACAAGTTTTGCTCTAGCAATTTGCAGTATTCCATCTATGCTTATTAAAATAAAAATATAGTGATTTTATAAATCAAATCTAATATATTGAACGCAAAATATACACCTAAATTGACATACTCACGTGCCACGCGAACGCTGTATACTGGTCCAGTTTGCATATCGCTCAAAGTACCCACTTACGCGTCCGCGTATACTGAATCCGAGTAGGTAGCTTAGAATACGACGTATTGAAGTTTTAAATAACACTACATGAACCAGTATACGTTAGATTATTTCAAAGTACTTATGAATTTTAGGTTTTTCGACATAGTCTGATAAATAACATACTTTTACAATCAATACCGTCAAAACCTGAAAATACCTAAAATGTTAGATGACTCACTATACTTAGGAGGTATCGAAATGCGGGCATTAGTTCTCCACTTCATCGTATAGCTAAATCATACAATAATATTTTCATTGATATAGATATTACTGCATTACGACATACGTCTTTTAAGAAATCAGTCATTGATAGGCTTGGCTTCATAAAACATAAAAACTGGTTGTAGATTCATGTACCTGCCAAACACGTCTCTGAACCCAAGGTCGCAGTTGCCGTAGGGCAGCCAAGCTTGTGGTGCCTTGTCTATTTAGCACTGCCTAGACATCCACCTCTGATTGTTCACATAACTCATTGAAATTACACGCACTAACACATAAACACCTTCCTCACTCATACACACAAACAGACACAAACACACACACGCACACACACACACACACACACACACACACACATGTATTAATAATGTTTATTATTTACTAAATTATTTCTTAACTAGTTAACTAACAACATCAAACTTGTTATAATGTGAGATGAGGTCCACTGTATTACTATATTAAATGTATAATGAGACCAGCGCTGTTGGATTCATAATGATAATTATGTTTCTTTGTTTTGAATATTTTATATATATTTAATTATGAATCTGTTGGTGGTCCTTAAATAAATGAAAAAAAAACTAATATAACGATCACAACCTCGGCACAAGTTCTACTCGTCGAGGAGTTCCAGTAGCAGACATAGAAGTACACCTTCAGGTCCAAGTTCAAGACGTATAAGTATATTTATATATAAATCCTGCGTACTTTTAGCGAAACGAAATATTGTAATAAGAATCTATGATTATAAAAATAATAATAATATCTTACCTTGGTCAAGTATGTATCAAATTTGGTTTTTGGAATATTTTGTAATTCTAAAGCGATTGATATTTTTCAGCACGAGCCGCAGTAAACAAAGGACCTCTCACGACGGCGGCTGAGCCCGGAGTAAAAAAGTACTCTGTGGCCGGGAGTGAGGCAAAGTGTATTTAGTAAAATAAATTAATACAATTCTTCTACGTGGTAAAGCCATGCTGCATCTATATTAGTAATATAGTTGTAGCACGAATGGGTCGGCTCGACCGGGGAAGGACCACGCTCTCACAGAATACCAGCGTAAAATAGCAGCTTGACGCTGCTGTGTTTCGTATGGTGAGTGTAGAGAACCGGAGACCCTTTTTACTGGAAAAGAGGCATTCCATCTTAGTCCTAACGGGTGAAAACGCATCTGCATTTTGAGTCTTTATTGAGGATATATGTAGATGTCTATGGGTCACAGTAACCACTTAGGTCAGACTCAGGACTTCAGGTGGACTGTGTACTCGTTTGTCATCCTATCCTATTCATCCTATCCTATAAAAAAATACAAGGCTGCTCAAAACACCGAAAATTTCGCTATTTCTCAGCCGAAAAATTAATTATAACTAAACAAAACAAAATTAAACTGCCATTTACATTCCATGGCTTTCCACATGCTAGATGAAAAGTTTAAAAAATAAATTGAGTTGAACATTTGATATTTTCAAAAGTTATCATGATTACGCCTCCATGCGGACATGATATATTTACACCTTATGCCACTAAAATCGCTTTTTATGTAAAAATAGCAATTGATTAATTTAAAAAAAAAATAAGATCAACAATCATTTATCTTTCTGACAATGTGCTTTTTATATCATTTATATTTTAAATAATTATGATTGTTGGATACCATTTCATGCGACAAAACGTTGGAATCTTGATTTTTAGGCGCTAGTAGAACATTCCTACGCGGTTTGCGCTTAAGACATGCAATATATTATAAGAAAATATCATAAAATATAAGATAAAAAAAGATATACTGATGAAACGAATATACAGAGATTACAACTACCTATAATGATGACGGAAAGTTATTAAAGTTCACTAAACATAGGCCTTCTTCATTGATTGCTTCATAGGATATTTGCCATTGTTGCCACGCTTGGTAAGCGGGTTGGCAACCGCAATTTTTTCATTTTTAGTCGTTATTAGGAAGACGCTGCAGCTCATGTCCTGATTTGTTTCTCTCTGTCGATTCTTACAACATTCACGAGATGATATGGGCTAGTAGAAATTCTTACACCGCCACTACTCGGTAAGCATTACCATTTTTCACACCATGTCTGAATACCTTGAGTATAAAAGTATTCACTGTGTTCAGAAGCAAAACAGAAGAAATCTATTATTTGAATAAGTATAAATTTGTACAATATATAAAGACAAGAATATTATAAAAGAAAATCTCTATTAGAATATTGCACGGCAGAGCCACGCTGCAGCTATATTGTGGTTGTAGCACGAATAGGTCGGCTCCACCGCGGTAAGACCACGCCTTCACATAATACCAGCGTAAAATGGCAGCTTAATGCTGCTGTGTTTCGTATGGTGCGTGTAAAGAACCGGAGACCCTTTTTACTGGAAGCGAAGGCATTCCATCTTAGCCCTCATGGGTGACAATGCATCTGCATTTTGATTCTTAATTGAAGATATGTTAAGATGTATATGGGCCACAGCATCCACTTACCATTAGGTGGACTATGTGTTCGTTTGTCACACTTATCCTATTTTTTTATATAAAAATAAATTATCCATACGCACTATAATTTCATTTTCCATTTTGGAAAAATGTCTCTTAGCGTAGCTACTTTACAGTCTGTAGCAGGGAAGGTTTCTAGAGCGGGACTCATCGTTTTCGTAAAACGTTAAGCAGAATGAAACGCCGTGAAGTAAAAGAAATGCCATCAAAAACATAACTTGTAAAAAAAACCAAGTCTCGCAACTCAGTTCTTCTACCGTAAAAAGTTGTGAGATCCATGTAATACCAAGTCCGTTAATTTATTCAGTCGCTACTTTTCTATTTATATTCAGGATTGAAATCACGCCGTATGCCTGGTGGGTCCGACGGACCCGAAATTATTATTATTATTATTATTTACATAAATTAATGCTCTAGGGATGTCAGATTGCATGTATTTTGCAATTATATTTATTAAATTTGTACCAGATAACTATAAAGTAGAGCTATTAATATTTAAATATTGCTTTTTCAAGCTAACAAAAAATAGACTCATTAGTATTTAATCAAACTCTTATACTAAAAACAGAGATCAAAATCAGACTTTAGTTTATGTAAAGCTCTGACAAATTCGCTATAGTAAGATAACACTGTAATTAAAATCAACGCTGGCTAACGATAATTATTCTGTGCTCAGATAAGTGCCAATCTCCGTATATAAAGTTTGTGTGCTCTATGCAAATGTGACTCGAACACACAATACAAATGTATTTGGATTTCCGATCTTTTTTTGCCAAACACAAATAACAACTTTTTTTGACATCGGCACAAGGTATATTGGGTGGAGGGCCTGATGGTTCCCCGAGGCCTCACTGAAAGGCGCAAATTATCTTTTTCTACAGATTGATGTTGAGCCATCAATGCCACGCCTAAGCGTTTAGGAATTCTCTTCTGGTTGATGGTTTATCATGTGTTCAATATTTGAACAATTCTTGCATTTATTGCAGAAGTATTGAGAACGAACGGACACTGTCTTGATCACACTCGTCCTCACTTTCCTCAAAGATCACGTAATTTTTCACATCTTCCTCTTCTAAAACACGCCTTATTTCAGAACTACTTAATTGTTTGGACATTTTTACTGTAACAATAGATTTTTATTTATAATTTACGTCATAAAACAACTTAATCTAAGAATAAACATTCACTTACTAAAAAAGTCACGCCGTATGTCTGGTAGGGTCTCTCAGACCCACGCGCAATTTTCACGCATGTTACTCGGATGCGCACACGCGGATTACTTCGGGAGGGGTGGTAAACTGACCTCTAGACTATATCAGGAAGCTGTCAACACGCGCAATGCAAAAACTTTAGAAAATACCGACTTTTTCTGAAGTAGTTGGTCTGTCAGACCCACCAGGCATGCGAAGGGTTAAGGGTCCTTCTGTCTTAAGTTATTACGTAATTAGCTAACCTAACAATATCTTATAGTGACCATATCAATATTAAAAATCTTTTATGTTTTAAATAAATTGATTGACTTGGCCAATAGTAAACACAATTTATATCACAAGTAATACATATTATATTAAATAAGATTTTTTGGTGCGATTTATTGAATCTACTTAATAATTTGCGGGATTTTGGTACAACTTCATAAGACATGTTCCATTCTTGCTTTTTCATTCCGTTGACCATTTTACAAGTTACCTTTGAACATAATTATATCTAGGTACCTATCTACACCTATTATTCCATTATATTATACATATACAGGTACACTGATTCATTCACTGCAAATGCAACTTTGTAATCCTATATATTTCTATGGGATTACAAAGTTATTTATGCATTTGGTGTATCTAGAATACTAGACCTAAATTGCAAAATATTTTATATTTTCCTTAATTTATACATTAAAAACAAATTTTATTCTAAATTTGAAGCTTCTACTAGAAGTGCCTTAGAGTTTTGATGATCGGTCAGTCAGTGAGTGAGTGACAAAATTAAGAAATTTGACTAGTTATAATTCTTAAACTACTGGTTCAAATTGAATGAAATTTGAAATATACCGTGTCTATAAAATGCCTGCTTGGCTACTGAAAATTCAGGCTTCTAGTTTAGTGGTTTATGGTATGAGTGGAAACAAGTTCAGCATCTGGTTGCCCAATGGTGAAAAGGAGCAGTAGGAGTTAAGGAATGTTATTTTCAACCACGTGCCTAAGTATTTATCTTATACCGGGGTCTGGTACTTTCATTTCAAATGCTTGCACTATTTTATTGTATTTTTTTTATTTTAGTAAAGTAAACAATGGATTTTCCTTAATTGTATTCCACTGAGCTTAAACTCGAATAGATTTTGCTAGGGATATCGGATACGGTCATTTGATTAATGTCCTTCTAGATATTCTATGCAATGTATCGGGTCGAGATCATTGGTTCGTTCATTTAGCGAAATTGCCTTTAAGGTATTAAGATAGTCTTAACATTTAAATCCTTTTTCTACTTGAATAAATAAACTTTTTTCTTATTTTGAAATTTAGTTATTTAGTTAACAACTCTGCTTAATATTTGTAAGTATATAGTTCGTTTAAAGAACTCAGTATGAAAACTTTCAATATACGCAATATTTGCAATTGATATAATCACTAAAAATATACTACATCATATTATAGTTTAAATTTTCTACTTTTAGTTATGCTTAAAACTTGACCGTTCCATGTTAAGTTAAATTCTATTTTATTACTTGAAAATATATTAAATAGATCAAGATATTAGTTAATACACGATTTACTGGTGTTCCTATACAAATTCTATAGAAAAAGTTTATGCCACATTGGTCTAGTGGTTGTAAACGTGGTTGCTGATTATGAGGTCCCGGGTTCGAACCCGGATTTTACTCTCAAGAAATTTTCAGTAGCAGCCCGAACTCAGGAGGTTGGCGGTGTTTCACCCCGTGCCGCGGAAAGCAGGTAAATCCGGTTGTCCTGCGCCTGGTTTTTCTCGGTCGTATTGTTTTACCGCCCCATCGGACGGAGAGAGGGGATATAGAGTTCACCTGTGATTGCGCTTACGCTCGGGTACTATAATCCCGTCCTGCGCAGGTGGCTGAATTTCCGTCTGAGGGACCTTATAAATAGTTTAATTCGCCAATTCCCAGCTAAGGAACTGTAGAAAGATGCAAAGAGTTAGGTCGTATCTTACGATATCTTAAACTAATCTTAGAGGGGTTTACATAAACATAAACACTCACGCATGTCACCCAGAGGAGTAGGCAGAGACTACGAACTTCCATTTGGCACGATCCTGACACACTTCTCTCGCCTCCTTTAAATCCATATATCTACGCATACACGCTCGTCGGTTAAGGGTACTCCTAATCTGGCCCATTTTCAATATATCGCTAATTTGGTCGATAAACCTTCGTCTAGGGCGTCCCTTCCCGACTCTTCCGTTCACTTCTGCAACATAAATTTGCTTTGTCACTCCTTCCTCGTTCATTCTTTCTACATGACCAAACCATCGAAGCATTCCTTTCTTAATCCTGGTCACAACATCATCTTGCAAACCACACTTTTCCCTTATCACACTATTTCTCACCCTGTCATTCAGATTCAGCCCTAGCATAATCATTAATGACCGCATTTCTACAGCATTTATTCTACTCTCATGCTTATTCCGCCAGACCCAACTTTCACTACCATACATTAAAGTAGGGGCTAACACAGCATTATGAATTGCCATACGTGCCTTTTTTGAAAAATTCTGACTCTTCATAATAGCGTGTAGAGCCCCATTCACTTTATTTCCTGCGTTCACTCGTCGTTCTATATCCTTATAATATCTACCATCCCTGCTAAATAAACATCCCAAATATACAAACTCATCCACTTGCTCAATCATCTCCCCTTCTATTCTTATTTCACATAACGTTTTATTTACTTCTATTTCAAAAACTATCACTTTCGTCTTACTTGCGTTCACTTTCATACCCCTTTCTTTTAATGACCAGTTCATTAAAGTAACCATCATTTGCAACTCGGCCGCCGACGACGCAAATATGACTTGATCATCGGCGTACAAAAGGCATTTGACGGTTAACTCACCCATTCTCAACCCACATTCTTCAACTTTCAAGGGTTTAGTATTTAGTAGATTTTCTATTTCACTTACATTCTATCGCATATATATTTATTATTTTATACGTGGTAGAGCCATGCTGTGGCTATATTAATTGTATAGTTGTAGTACGAATGGGTCGGCTTGACCGGGGAAGGACAACGCTTTCACAGAATACCAGCGTGTAATAGCAGCTTAATGCCGCTGTGTTTCGTATGGTGAGTGTAGAGAACCGGAGACTCTTTTTACTGGAAACGAGGCATTCCATCTTAGTCCTCACGGGTGACAACACATCTCCATTTTGATTCGTAATCAAAGATAGATGTAGCTGTCTATGGGCCACAGCAACCACTTACCATCAGGTGAACTGTGTGCTCGTTTGTCACCCTTATCCTATAAAAACATATCTTAAGAAAAAAATGCCTCTTGGCGCATTCTTAAGAGGATATGGGGGCTACAAGAAATTTATATAATAGGTTATCAACAATCTATTGCTCTCGCGCTGTGTCCAAACAACTGAACTAGCCAACTGAGAGGGACAACTGCAACTCGGACTGATTATTATATCTATGAAAAATTACGTAATCATCTACGCATTTCCCTGTTTCCTCCTCCGAAATTGATTCTATATGTTTTTTCGAGATTTATTCAAGTAAAATTTGGATTGTTTGAATGCTTACCTTTTATTTTTGTTGAACTTGTATAAGTATATTTGAATAATTTTACGAAAACACAAAGTAGATATATTATGTAAATTGTAACGGAAAAAGGGAGTAAATAGAGTAATACATTTGTGTAGACTAAACGCCCGGATACCCAAAAGGCCTTTAAAAGATTTTATAAGATTTAAAAAAGCGTCAAAGAATAAAATAGGCTAGACTAAAGTTAACAGTTTTAAACTATGATTATTTATGCTGCCTAAATGAGTGGTAGAGTTAGCAAGGGACGACCCAGACGGAAGTATGTCGACCTAATTAGTGATTTAATGAAGATGGACCGAATTAAGAGTACCCTTAACCACAAAATAAATAATAGTACTACGCACAGAAGTTGCACTTCTTTGATGTTGACTGTTTGACGACGTTTTAATAGCCTACATTATTATTATTCATTAGATAAATCACGCGCGTAAGCTAAGTTAAACTGCACTGCACGCGAGTGTCCGTATGGCTTTGCATGTTTTCGCCTTCCACGTTACGGATGATATTGTCGGTTAAGACATATATTACCATAAAGATGTGAAAAAAGCGAGAGAGGCGAGACAAATGGAAGTCCGTAGCCTCTGCCTTCCCCCCTGGGTATTAGGCGTGAGAGTTTATGTATGTATGTGTTGTATGTATACTATTATTACTAGTTTGATGTATATTGTAGCTTCATCGTGGCTCCACCACGCTCAAATACTTCAAATTTTCTTCTTCTTCTATTAATAATATTTCTTCTTTATAAATAATTCATATTCTATTGCTTTATATGTAACTACTTCTACCTCTAAAATACAGTCGATTAAATACGAAATAAATGTTAATAGATAATATTCTCTTACAACGTAGCAATATTACAAAGAAAAGAGCAAACAGTTGTAATAGGATCCTTTGTGGGTGACCAAATTTAATGAAAAGAAAACGACGCTCCAAAGTTATTTCTTATTGTATACCTCCGACGCGCATAGAGTAGCTTTTACAACGGGAGAGACTTATGTCTAACAGTTGTCTATTTCAGGCTGATAAAAAAGAATTGATTATCAGATTGATGATACCCTGTTCTTGTTATATCTATTGAATATTGTAGTTGCAGCGTAAGAATAATAGCCACTAACCCATTTCGTCTGGTGGGTGTCTTAAGAGGCGACAGATGAAACAAACTAGGAGATGGGTAGCAGCGTCTTTCTAATGTCCTCCAGACCTGATTCCGGTCACGGCGGCCAGTCTCAACGACGACTACCGATCTGCGAAGGACAGGATTACAGTACCTGGGTGTAACCCTAAGCATAAGCGTACTCTCTAGTTCATTGGGACGGCAATCCGACACGACCAGACAGAGATCAGGTGCAGGAACAACGTCTCTACGTGCTTTCAGAGATACAGGAGTCAATCACCGCCAACTTATATATTCAGGGCTGCTAAGGAGAATTTCTTGTCAGAAAACTCAATACCTGATTTTTTCCCGACCTGGGATTCGAACCCGGGAGCTTACGATCCACATCAAAACAAAGGAATTGCCTAAACAATTCACGGAAATACGAGGAAGAGCCGAAAAGTCCAGTTTATTCGGGCACCGAGGCAACTGCAGTCTTGTATCCTATGTACCGCAAAAAGGCAAAAATATCCTTCTTGTATCCAGCATACACGATAATGCACAGATCAATGAAGATACAGGTAAACCGGAAATGATAATGGACTACAATAAAACCAAAGGTGGAGTTGATACCGTGGACAAAATGTGTGAGACTTACAACGTTGCACGTGGTACAAATAGATGGCTAATGGTGGTATTTTATAGCCTGATGAATATAACGGGTATAAATACGTTTATAATATACCTGCACAACAACCCTACCAAGAATATTAGCCGTAGGATCTTTCTTGAAGCCTTAGCATACGATCTGATCAATCCGCAACTTAGACGTCGGGCCCTCACTACATCCTTGCCGAGAACCATAAGGCTCAGGCTCGCCAAAATATGTAAATAAGATGGACCGGAGTCTTCAGTAACATCTAACAATAATAAAATTGGTCGTTGTGGATACTGCTCATTAAAAAAAACCGCAAGACACGTTACAACTGTGCCACCTGCAAAAAATACTTTTGTTTGGAACGTGCAGTAACCGTATGCCCTGATTGTTATGGTGATGGGCAAAATTAAGCCAAATTTAGATATATATGTCCTTTTATATGTTGTTTATTACTATTTAGAAGTTAATTTTTGTTTTTAAAAAGAAGTACCGATTTTATTTTTGCTTTCCTAGTACTTATGAAAAAATCTCAAATTCGAAGACTGGTTTGGGATAGACTGATAGTCAGTAAAATAATTAATAAATTAAGTATTATTCATACTATTTTGTTTCACTATATCCTAAGCTTTGCAATGATAATAATATTTTTTGGTTTTCATTGTAAAAAAATATTTCATAGGGGTACGAACCACCGGTCTGTGAGACCGTGCGCGAGTATAGGTGTTACAAAAATTGGCGCGAGTATAGGAGTGTTAAGGTAAAATAATATTTTTTTACTTTAAATAGTCAGGTTTTTTCTATAAATAAGGGTTAGAAAAAAGCAGACAGTTCGCCTGTCTATAAACATATATATGTCTATATAGATATAGATCTATCATCGATTAAGAATCGAGAGAGATGGAATGCCTTATTACAATTTTAATTTTAATGCCTTATTACAGTTCTAAACGCAACAGTATTCTGCTGCTATTTTACGCTGGTATTCGGTAAGAGTGGGTGCCTTCCCCAGTTGAGATGACCACCGTCGTGCTGCATCCGTAATGCAGCATGGCACTATTCTCCACCATGTTAGCTTTTGTTTATTCAGGATTCTATTAGTTTGGTGTTTAACGCAGATATGCCTACTGTCCTATATGTTGAACAGTGGAAATCAAAAAATATTTCAGATTACCCACTTAACCTAACCATATTTACTCCTGTGTTTTGTAGTGACTAACTTATGTGCTTTTATAGAAAAATAAAAGACGTAAAGTTATTTTACAATTTTATATAACAATTCAGCGAAAAGTGTGTAATAAAAGTGAGTTGCAGAGATGTCAAATTACAGGTATATATAAATAATTGTCTTTTACAAGTTAGTTATATTTTTCTGTGTTGACACGTGGTTGATAATCTCAACTTTAGTACTACCAAGGTATTATAGCAATAACAAATTGACTTTAAATTGCTAAGAAACAGATGCAATCAGGTAGTACTAAATGCTAAACGCCGCTACATTCATGACCAAATAACTAATTTTTTGTCCAATGATGTGTGGGAATTCCTTGGATCTCTCGGAATTAATAAACCCCGGAATATAGCTCCTCTCTCAATTTGGATGACATTAATCGTCACTTTGTTTCTATTACTTCATTGGTTACTTTATTACTATTCGCTATTATTTATATTTCGCTTTTGAATGAGTAATATTGTTACTATTACTCATTCAAAAGCGAAAAAATAACCGGAGACATCTAGGCCCGAACCGGGGTCTTCTGGTTTCGGGACCGCCCGATTTCCCAACTGTGCTATTATGACCTTGTTGATGTTGACGAAATTTACCTTCGTATTCTAATGATAGCAGATTTTCATTGCCTGAAAACACAGATAAAACGATATTTTCTAAAAATGAATCCTAGCTAGATCGATTTATCGCCCCTGAAACCCCCTGCATACTAAATTTCATGAAAATCGTTGGAGCCGTTTCCGAGATTCCGATTATATATATATATAAAGGGTATTTTTGAAACGCTCCCGAAAACAGTTATGATTCAGTATTTTCATGATTTTTTAGTGAAATATCGTTTCAATTAACGGTACTAACATGATGGAGCGTGAATAAAGTTAATAAAACGTTGTGAAAAGATGATTTTTTTTTCCTCGGGATCGAATTTCTTTGTGACCCATCATCAAAGGTATCCTTAGTACTATCATCTGTCTTTGTTTTCGGGAGCGTTTCAAAAATACCCTGTATATATAATTATAATAATTGTATATATATATATATATATATATATATATATATATATATATATATATATATATATATATATATATATATATATATATATACAAGAATTTCTCGTTTAAAGGTATTATATTAGAGAATGGTTTAGATTAGATTCACAATTGAACCCGGTAGGTGGCGTTGTTGTAGAGATCTAGAAATCAACCGTGCGAAGCGGGGGTGAATCGCTAGTTTTCAATGATCGCCATGTTTGGCAAGTGGATTCGGTACCATAGTACCGGTCATATCTTTGACTGCTATCTGGATATTTTAAATGAGATGGTTATACCGTCATCTATCGCAAGCCAAGTGTAAGCTAAGACCTGTGTACCCTAAGCGATTATTTCCTAACCTAAAAATTTGAAATTTAGTAAAGAGAGCATAATACCTCACTTACATAAGTAAAGTATATATAATCTTATAAAGATTTTTCACTCTGTACACTACAACAATTAGTCAAATGAACGGGATAAATACTATCCACATCCATTACAAAGCTTAAAGTGGATGGAGGACCAAAACTAGACTAGACTTGATCTCTAAAACAAATGATCTATATTTGTCATTACTCTATTGTTTCTTTGTAATTTTTGTCATGATAACAATGTAACCCACATTACAATTGATTTCATGCTTGGCAAGCGGGTTGGCAACCGCAATTTTTTCATAGTAATTTTGCTGTTATCAGAAAGATGATGCTGCCCATCTACTGCTTTGTTTTCCACTGTCAAATCTTATGACACACACGGGACGATATGGTGTAGTGGATATTCTCACACCGCCAATACACGATGTGCTGGGGAAGAAAGGTTCTCGAGTGGCAGCCTCGTACTAGTAAGCGAAGTGTAGGGTGACCCCCCACTAGATGGAGTGACGGCCTGGTAAGATATGCAGGAAGTTGATGGATGCAGGTGGCTTAGGATCGTGCTTTGCGGCATTCCTTTGGGGAGGCCTATATTCATCAGTGGACTTGTGTAGTGCTGTAATGATGATGATGATGATGTACGCTGTAAGAAATATTTGTCCTATTTTATATTTATAAATATATATGTAAACATATAAAAATCAAAAATGTAACCTTGGTTTTGACGTTTATATGTTAACTTATATTTTTCACTAAAAAAACAAAACATGAAAATATTATAAAGTAATAGTTAAAGGAATTTCCTCTTTGATTTTGTTTAGTCTCGTAGTTGTATGTAGTCTGTGCTCTCTGAAATGAAACAATAATACAGTTGATTGGTGAAGAAATACATTTGAGTTAATTTTACCCTGAAACACATTTGAAAAACATGCAAATAGTCCATTATATTGAAATATTTGAAACTTCATACGGAAGATTTTTTTATTTAATTATTATGTGGTTTGAAAAAGCAAAGATGTTTCCTTTGCAGCAATGTATTTAAAATTAATATTTATATAGATATTTTTATTAACAGAATTTTTATTAAGAGAAATGTTAATACCTTTATATATTAAAGTATTGTAATAACAACCATAGGGCGGAGATCTGGCGTCCTGAAATACAGGCGTAAAGCCTAGCTTAGGCACCAGTCTCCCACAGTATAATATTGAGGCTATACTATAATATTATGTACAATAATTCTGTATTGTGGTGAGAATATAAATAATAATTATTATTATATTTGGTTCTTTTTATTTCTATTTACTTTAACGAAACTAATTTAAAAAATAAATATCATTAAAATTTTAAAAGTCTGTCACCTTTTTATATATGTACATTATTTAAGCTTTTTTAAAATTTGGTTTAGCATACTCTTATAGTACCAGTAGCCGTGTAGCGGTGCTGCAAGCTAATCCATCTCCTCATTAAGTCCGGGAGGTTTATAGGAAAAGAGAACTATGGAAGAGGCCAGAAAAAACTCATGGCCTCTGATATATTGCAGTTTACAACACTGATATATTGTAGTTTTTAGCACAAAAAACAAAGAAGAGAAATTGATATATTTCTGCAGCAAGGAAAGGGTCATCGACTCAACAAAACCTACAGCAACTATCTCGTGTATACCAGATGTGAAGCACCTAGACCGAAGAGGGGAAGAAGCCTCAAAGGTACACGTCGTAGATACATCTGATACTGCGATAGTGAATCCGCCTGTTAAGCGTGGCAGTTATGTTAAATGCTACCCATAATGGAAGAGTCATATTCCTATTGGTTAATTGTTATGGTCTGACAAAGAAGAAGAATTAAGATTAAATCAGTCTGAAATGCTATACCTTTTCGAGCCAGTCCAAATTACATGCTTTAAGGCACCATCTTGGTTCAGGCCACAACGCATCTTCCACTCGAACGTGTTTCCTCATTGTCGTGGCGGGGGGCCTAAGTAGTCACCCATGGTGAAAAAACAGGAATCCTCTTGCCAAGTGGGCTTACCTAGCCCACTCCGAAACCGCGTTGGTGGAATATGGCGCAAGAGGTGTCTTCTCCCCCATACAGTAATACAACGCGTCTGTAACAACGCAAGCTTCTTTGTTCGAAGTTGATTACAACTATCATTAGTCTGCAGTACAGAAGTTCCCACTTGTTGTAAGGTGAACTGTGAGTTTGCATGACATTTCATATAGTAAAATAGTAGCTTTTAGAAAAAGGTGTAACAAAGTAGAATCCTCGTCATTTTGAAAACGTGATACGTTAGTCTCACTGATGCGCCCAGCCATTCCCAACACTAAGTACACTGTGCCCTGGAGACCGATGTTTACGAAAAAATGCTTACAATTTTAACACATTTTGCATATTAATAACATGGAATGGGAATTTAACATGGAATAGTGTACCGTTACAGCCTATTAAACTCCACTGCTGAACATAGGGCTCCCCCATAGATTGCCTCATAGGGGATATATGCCATAGTTGCCAAGCTTGGCAAGCAGGTTGGCAAGCGCAGTTTATTTTTTATTTTTAATCGTTATTAGGAAGACTCTGCTGCCCATCTCAAGATTTGTTTCCCTCTGTCGGTGGTGATATTATAGGGTAATAGAAATTCTTACACCGCCTCTGTACAGTAACATGGAGTAGTAAACATTCCAATTTGGATTTTTTTTAAATTATTTGTATATAATGTCCTCCAGACTGAGTTACGGTCGCGGCGGCTGGTCTCAACGGGGACTATTCATATGCGCAGGATAGGATAATAGTGCCCGAGTTTATGCGCAAGGACAGTTGCATTATCTAGTCCCTCACTTTCATAGTCCGATGGGACGGTAATCCGACACGACTGGAGAGAGATCAGGACCAACGGCTTTACGTGCTTTCTGAGGCACGGGTTTGATGGATGGTTCTGATGGTAAGTGGATTCTGTGGTTAATATACAATGTAATTAATAATTATTATGTGTCACATGTAAATAAAGCTATTGGGCTATTTTGATTTTTAATAAAGTGATTTTACTTTAATTTAAATAATTTATTTTGCCCTTCTATATCAAGAAGCGTTTTTTCTGTCATTCCTATTTAATTTGACAGTGATCGCTGAAATTTAGCGTCTCTAGACGGCTGTTAAAATATTGCAAAAATAATCGAAAATATTTATTTTTACTTTTTTTTTATTACGGTCAAATGTTGTAAAGCAAGTATTTAAAAATGTTTTCATTATTTTGTTTTTCAATTGTTTACAGTTACTATCACATCTTAGCTTACATTAGAAATTCTTGGTGGGATGTGATGTATAAATAGGTACTATTTTCGTGAACAACTATAATATATGTAGGCGAAAGAGGATCATCCCAAATGCACTCATGATGGATGGCGCAAATATGCGTGTGTTTCAACATAAAGTATCAGAAAATATAATTAACAGATCGTTAGCAATTCGTCGCAAATATCTGGTACGCTTTTCCGATGATGTTAATTTCAAAAATCCTATATAACAACAACGGTTGCCACGATACCACAGATACGACGCTTTGCTAGAGTAAAACCTTACTCTCGATTCGGCCAGTATTTTATAGTCGTGCCTACATATATATATTTGTTTTTTTTACCAGTGGAGCTTCAACACAATCTTAAAAATGTTCAATGAATTTAAAAAAAACTACCAATAATTATTTGATTTTCAGTCGGTGTTTTACATTTGAAGATCAGTTATAAAGAGTCATTAATGGGGAATTTTGCAAAAGCGAAACCTATCCTACCTAATTTTTACGACGTTTCATCAGCAACATTCTTAGTTTTGAATATAACAAACTTTGTCAATTTCAAAGAAACGCGACTTAGTTCATATTGAAAGAAATGCACATCATTACAAGATTTCTATGTAAAACGAAGGCTACCGATGGGACTTATTAAAATGTTAAAATTTTTATTTTGATTAATTTAATTCGAGACTAAAATAAATGTGAAATGTCTTTTATCTGTAACAATAATTTTCATCAAAAATAGCATAGACTTATAAAAGTCATACACGCGGTCAATCATACTGAAGATGATCAATTGTAGTATAAAATATTTATTAGACTGTTTCCAGTATAATGACCCAAATATCATCATTAATGTATGACTGGCACACTTAAAAGTTTTATCAGATGGCTAAAAGATTAACTATCATACTATGATAAGGTCATGCTTTCCTATAAAAAGCGGCAAGAAATTTTAAATCACGAACCTCTTGGTTTGTTATACTATTCACTTAATTAGCGAAAAACAAGATGGACTGATCTCAAAGTTTAGTTACTTGTGTAAAAATTGCTATTAAGAATTTTATGCAGATGATAATTAAAGTTTCTATGTAAATAAGTAACAAAGCAGGTATTATATTCATTGGTAGCGGCCATACATATTTGGAACAGTTTTCTGCAGCACTATGCCTACGAATTATTTCCAATGAGAAATAGCAAAGCCAGCATCATTTTCTCTACAGAAACTGGCAAAGTGTTGCTCAAGGCACTATGAATTAAGAAGCTGATAAAAATGTTACACTCATAACTGTTAACAAAAATGTTACTGCAAATGAACTTAAAGAAAAAACTATTCCGCCGTGTCAGGTGCAGAAGCTATTATTAGAAAAAGAGGTAAAATTTTGTTTTAGAGACGCGCAATCAATATTGTTTTGTCTGCAATTGTGCATAAAATAAAAAATAATTTCAGCCAAAGAGCACAAATGTTATTATACTCAGGCCCATCAATTGATATTAAAAAAAATTATCAGGTTTCAAAAAACCAATCAAAATTCAAAAAATCATAAATAATAAAATCAAAAAATTTAGATCCGTATGTCATATAATGATTTATGGCCGCTTTTTAACTGACGGTAACTCAGTACCTATATAACATCCTACAGTCACGCCGAAACTAAGAGGAGAGAATCACAGTAGTAAACGTAATAATTTATTGCGAAAAGTTTGTGATAAAATTAAAAAAAATACAAACTTATACAAGATACCCAATACGTTATAAAATAATATAACAAACCATAAAATAATGAGTTTGCGTCAATTTTTAAAAAGATATAACAAAAATAAACGTCAAATAAGTTCAGGATCTAATTGACGATATACAGCTTACACTTAATCACGCTTTTGGAAACCACGCCAGTCGTAAACAATACTTCTGTAAAAAAATGGTGTACACAAGAGAGTTAAGAACAGACAAAATCTTTATTTTCGAATTTCCGCCGAGTTGTAAGTAGAAGGTCAAATAGGCCATGTGCCTATTTAATTATATATATTTTATATGAAGTGATCTTGACTACGTTTCATCAATTAACCATTGATAAAAATGAGAACAGCAATTTTACAATTGTGCTTACAAGAAACACTATCAGTTGAACCTTGCAGCTTGTTTATTATTTTTATTATAAATACCTATAAATGTATAAAATATTATTAATAAATCGTTCCCATAATATTTTGTGTTATTTTTTATATTGCCCTATCTGAAACGTTCTAAGCTGTATAGAAAATGTGGCGTATGAAATGACTGACAATCACTGGAACATTTTATCTAGGTACAAAAATGTTTTACGTTTTAGTGGCCTCCACATGATATTTTACACACATATATTATACACTCCACATATATTTCCCTTCTGTATCTGAAACGAATATGAATATTGCATAATACGATACAAATGTAAAGTAACAGGCTATATAAGTCCCTCTGCTGGGCACAGGACTCTTCTTATTTCTGGGAGGGTTTTAGGGCAAGGAAATGTCCGCCACGCTGCCCCAATGCGTGTTGGCGTACTTCACATGTCTACGAAATTTTTTTTCTTATTCCTCAGACATGCAGGTTTCCTCACGATGTTTTCCTTCACCGCCGAGCACGTGGTAAACCAGCACTTTCTCATGCTCGTTGGCTCACACGTGCTAATCGAATCCTACGTTTGTATGTAGCAACAGAGAAAACATCAGAGAATTTGATTGCTCTAGCTACATTTGTCATAAAAGTTTACGCCCCAGCTTGGTTCTCGATTAAAAATAAATCATCATGTTAATATGGAGCTCGACATCTATTTAAAATTATATTAGCCTCCAGGTATCTGCCAGAATCCTTAAAAGAAGTGATTGACCTAGGTCCAGCAGCCTTCAGTTTGGGAATTCAACCCATTATTTCAAATTTGAACTCCAAGCTGAATGTTTTGAATGTGGTGGTATTGGTGTGAGAAATCTTTCTAGCGTTGCATTGCCTGCTTTCTTTGCTTTCGTGCATAGTTTCAGTGATTTATGTAACATAATTTTAAATAATAACGTAGACTTGTGCTTTTCTACAGAGACAGGGCAGACATCGCGAACGCTCTGTCTCGGCGAAAATGTTCTACTGGAAGTTAACCGACAAGAAGAGTGGGATATTCCGTTGGTACAGAACATGCAGAAAGACTTGTTTCATAATTTCCATAGGGACCAAGATAAGGCACGCCTTCTAGCTGTTTCGACTAAGGAATCTAGTCACTGGTTACACGCTTTACCATCAAGTAATCTCGGCACATTACTTGATGGGATAAACTTGCGCATCGCCGTAGGAATCCGACTAGGAGCAGCGATTTGTAAACCTCATCAGTGCCCCTGTGGTAGCAGCGTCAAAATGTTGAGGCTCCACGGACTTTCATGTAAGAAAAGTGCTGGTAGGTTTGTCGTGATATATCGATATTTATTTTAGAGTATCGAATTCGTATCAATTTCTATATATTTTAAAATGTATTAATCGACTAAACATTAAGCAAAAAAAGCAGCTACAAAAGTCTTTATGTGCTGGTGTCGATTTTTTATTTCGTTGTCCAACCATCCATAATAAAACTTCATAACTCACAGTTATTTAAAAATAACACTTTTAACCAAGTCTAGTCGCCTTTTACGAGACCCACGGGATGGTATGGATATTCATATACCGCCACTATACGGTAATTGATAACTTCTCAAAACATTTTATTTATCGACAACGTTTAAAAGCTGATCAACTTTTGTTTTTAAAACAGGTTTAATACTATTGAAAAACAACGGGGCATCTAGCAGGTATTGCGATTCCGTACAGACAGTTTTTATTCCTGGAGAAATATGATTGAAATTTTGAATTAGTGTTTCTGTGAGAAGTAGATAAATTATTGGAAAAAAATATTTCACATTTATTGCTATTTGGTTCAAGACCAATATTTTTAAAATTTCTAGTGTACCGTCGTCCAGGTACCAAACATTCAGCTTGGATTTCAAATTTGAAATAATGGGTTGAATTCCCAAACTGAAAAGTGCTGGACCTAGGTCAATCACTTATTTTAAGGATTCTGGCAGGCTAATGTAATTGTAAATAGATTTCGAGCTCCATATTAATATGATGATTTCTTTTTAATCGAGAGCCAAGCTGGGGCGTAAACTTTTACGACAAATGTAGCTAGAGCAATCAAATTCTCTGATGTTTTCTCTGTTGCTACATACAAACGTAGGATTCGATTAGCACGTGTGAGCCAACGAGCATGAGATTGTTTACCTGGAGACCTGTTTGCTAGATATTCTGGAAAAGAACCTGATTGTGAGACGATCTCGTACAAGTACTTTTGATCTGTGCTCAAATCTGGGACCATTTCTGAGAGTGATTCTGCTTTGATGGGTTGGAATTTTTTAATCGGCATTTGTTCACCAGTTTCCAATATCTTTCTTAGCTGACCAGTGTAACTTGGGTCCCAAAGTACCTCCATCAATATGTAAAAACAAATGCCTTAATGGCAGCCCGTTCGTTGGAGGGGCCTTTGTAGCCTTTTTTCAAGGAGTCGTATAATACCACCGTACTTTCCAGAATTTACATTAGTCCCATCACAACCTATTGCCACAAGATGTTCTAGGGAAATGCTTTCCTTTGCCAAGAACCCTGTGATTGCTGAATCCACTGCTTTCGCCGAACCAGTGCTAGGTACTACATAACCCATGAAGATAGAACCCGGCTCCTGAATTAGGGAAATGTGCTCTTCAACAGTCATTGTTCTGCAATATTTATTACCTTTTTTTATAATCTTTAAAGTTTTGTCTTTCTTGCCTTCAAAATACAAAGCAAAAAGCTCCGTATTAGTGTCGTCCTTTGTTAATTTCTGACGATTTTTCGATCTCTCGCGTCGTAATTTATGTCTGTCAATAAACTCGACATCTGATCTAATATCGTACAAAACAGATGAAACGATTGTTTGCCTTGTCTGAGACTCTATATCTGTCACACGTATTCGCTAAGATAGATAAAGACAACTTTTTCTTCTTTTTGTCAGAAACTACTTCATTTGTGGTAGTTGCGAAATCATCTGTACTATAGCTCTGCTTGGGTGGCGACGATAACGTAGAAACGTCTATTTCTGAATCAATTGAAGTAGAACTAATTTTTCAGGATGTACCCGACCGATTTTCCCGATCTAGTTTCCTCTGTAGGGTCTTTTGTAGCTTCTTCGTAGTAGTAACGTCAACTCCGCCTATTATCATTTTGCGAGAAGTTCGCTGATCAATCAAAAATTAATGTTCTCGTTTGGGAACCTTTTTATTGGTCGGGCAGGTGCAATTCGTGAGTTCCTTGCATTTGCATAGTGAAATATCAATCAGCCGCTTACTATTTTCTCGAAAAATATCCAATTTTTCTGAAGAGAACTTCTTAATAGACTTGAGTAAATTTTTACATTTTAAGTGGTAGGCTTTCAACATTTGTATAACTCGTGTTCTAGTCACGGTCGAAATAGATGCAGTTTGCCAGATATTTTTAACTCTAGGTGCCACAATATCTGCTATTTGTGAAAATGTTGGCTCTTTCGCAGTTTCCAGTTGCAATTTTAGTTGATGTCTGGTCCACTCGTAGTACTTCATCACATCTTCATACATAGGTAAAGTGTTTTCTTTAATATCTTGAATATCACCAAAAAAGGGACACTTGAATGCACTACGAGTTCTTTCCATGCTTCAAACAACCAAAAAATATTGTGAAATAGATAAAAACGCGACCTTTCACATTGAAAAGCAATAGTATACTGGCAGTGACACGACAAGTGCGCGACAAATTACGACCCGCGCGTGCGCCGAAATTACTTCCCGCGCGCGGCATCATGACCTTGATTTGAACTAAGTTTATGTAAAAACTTGTTTTTTTATTGATTTATAATGAAAACAAATCAAATTTTTTATTAAAAATTAAAACAAAATGTTACAATTTATTTAATAATAGCATATTTACATAGCGTGAATCCTGGGTCGAAAATCAGCTTTTTATAAAATTTCAATGACTTGGCGGAGGCAGTTACTCTGAATCAATCCAAATAATATTTAGCATGAGTTAATTTGATTACTAAAGGCAACTTTTGCACACTATTAGATTATCATAAGGTGAAAAAAAAATCGCTCCACCCTAGTGCACAGGCTGTTACTTTAGTGTAACGCTTCTGCGTATTCAGTTTAAATCAGGAAGTACAAAGAAAAAAATTGTTATTTTCAAAGTTGTCATCAGTATTTTTATTGCACTGTCTTAGATCTCCGGCTATTGGCCAGCTGGTATTCGTTAAAATCCTTACTAAAGTTTAATATCAATCATACAAAGAATACATACTAGAACCATATTGCATGAACCATCACGAATGAGTTGGTTTGATCGGGGAAGAAACACGCTCATACAAAAATACCAGCATAAAATAGCAGCTTAATGCTAATGTGATCCGTATGGAGAGTGTAAGAAAAATGGAGACCTTTTTTAAAACCTTTTATTTACTAGTAAATACGCATTAGTCCTCAAGTGTGACAACGCATCTGAATTTCAATTCTTCGCAGATAGATGTAGATGTGTATAGGCCACAGCATCTACTTACCATCACCTTTCTGTCACTGGTCGAGATATTTTTCGAATGGCGAAACATGCCAGTATTTATCAAAAGCTGTAACGTCTTTTTCGTATATCGTATGTTCGCCTCTTACGACACCCACGGGACGGTTATATGTTATATAATTTTTCAACAGTCAATGAAGTCGATGAAAAAATTACGCACACAGACGATAGAAATTACAATACTGGAATATAATAAAATAATTTTTATTTAATATAGATTACAAGAGTACTTATTGAAATTCATTTAAACTTAACTACTGGTTCGAGAAAAAACCTCTGTCCTGGGATGAACCAGCAAGAAACCCAGCGGGAAATTAACAAAAAAAGTACAATATAGGTAATAGAAACTAACACTACTACGACTATAATACAATAAGCTATTCGACGTGTGATAGAAGCGTAAGTGGATCATAAAAGAGTCGAATGCAACGACTATAATACAATAAGCTATTCGACGTGTGATAGAAGCGTAAGTGAATCATAAAAGAGTCGAATGCAAGAAATGCTAGGAAGATCTAAAGATAGAGAGATATTTGAAAATCGCTATCGGTCATTTTTGTTCCATCGCCCTAATTTAAAATTTTATATCAAGTTTCGATTAATAATATAAGTGTTTACTTGTCTTGCATACTGTTATGGTAGGTCGAGACAGTGTTAATGACGAGATTTCTTAGTGAAAAATAAAATATTTACAACAAATGAAGTTCTTATAACTAGTAAATAGAGGGAAATAAAAACACAAAGAGCATCGCTTTACGATCGGGGTCTGCATTCAGTGATTATTGGACTGTGAAAGAGTATACGGGAAGCGTATGCAATAACTCGGTCGTACTTAGATGTTAAAATGTCGTGTACTTCATTAACTTATAATAGGTTATTATGACAGGTATTTATTTCAAAGGTGCGTAAAATTTCATTAAATTTATTACGCAATAGTAAGACCTGATATTGCCAAAAATTCACTGTATTATAGCATGGCTCTTGAAATCATTAGTAATTTATAACCAACAAACTAAGTACCTCTAATCGGCGTGTATTATAAGTGAATTAATAACATTGTACTATTAAGTATTTTGTAGTAAGACAGACGGATGTTTAATCATCCCGTTTACGCTATTAAGTACTGTAAATTTTATGAAACAATCGTAACGTGATAAATAAATAGTCATTTTAAAGTTGAATTTAATATTTTCTTTATTTAACTATGAATTTTCAAGTATGATTAAAATGATAAAATAAACACGTAACCAAAATATGAAAATTTTTATAAGAATTTTATACAGTTAATGAAACATTATGTATGTCTATTCGCATAATAAAAGGGAAATAGTGTATGATAGTAAAATATTTAGTCTATGTACTCGTACACCCGACTCCTGGGCACAGGCCTCCTCTCATATCTGAGAGTCCACCGCTAAACATAGACCTCCCTCATATTTTTTCTTTTATAGAAACGAGCACATTTTTATCCTCGATTAAGAATCAAAATGCAGATGCGTTGCCTCCCCCGGGACTAAGATGGAATCCCTCGTTTCCAGTTAAAAAAGGGTATCCGATTCTCTACACTAACCATACGTATTCTGTGAGAGCGTGGTCCTACCCCGTTCGAGCCGACCTGTTCGTGCTACAAGCATAATATAGCAGTATTTAAATTAATTTGAGCAGTTATCAGGAAAATGCTGCTGGACGTCTCCTATTTCATTTCCTTCTGTTGCCTCTTTCGATGCCCAAGGGATGATATGGAAAAGGGAATTAATTTTCATTATTTAAAATCTTATTATAATAATATTACCCATTTTCCAATTAATTATACTTTATTTCTAACAAAGAATAATATAAACTTACATTGAAAAGCTTAGTTACAATTTTAGCTCGATACATAAATTAGTATATGGTCCGTTCCACATATGAAAGTCTCGCTGCGTGAAAATTTATTAGGCAATTACTCAACGGAAACATATTGAGATTTTTATTATATTTATTGTACAGCTGTGTTGTTTCAATTTGAATTATGAAAGTAATTACATGTAAAGTTGGCACAATTGTCGTATGGTGACGGTGTAGTAGAATCCATTACTACTTTTCGTCTCGTGGGTGTTGTAAGAGGTAGCTATGGGAAATGCCAAAAAATGGGAAATGGCTTCCGATAGATGGCGGTATGACCATCTTGTTTTTGTTTTGTCAGATGTAAAATACCCAGACCGTATTCAACGGAGAGCGACCCGAATCGTCAACGACCGAGTTCATTCAGATCGGCTGGCCACTGGCCTTGCGAAGAGACGTTACATCTCTGTGCAGCATCTATCACCTACCACGGGGAGTCCTCAGAGAGATTCTATGGACTAATTCAAGATGCTGAATTCCACTATCGTACACTGCGACAGAACTCAAAATTCCATCCATCATTATCTCGATGATTGGCAATCCACTGCCCTGCAAATTACGCGAAAATTTCTCGCACGACCACATTGTGGAATTTACTAACGGTTTTTTTGGACCGATTATCCTTAAGAACCTTCAATAAATGAGCCTATTCCTCTCTTAAAGGCCGGCAATGCACCTGCAATTCGCCTGGTGTTGCAAATGTTCCTGAGCGACGGTGATAATTTACCATCAGTTAAGCCGTATGCTTAATCATTTACTATCAGTTAAGCATACGGCTTAACTGATGGTAAATGATCACCGTCGTTTGCCCCCTCTTCTTTAAAAGAAACCAGACCAGCGATGGCAGCAGCGTCAAGGGTGCTAGAAATTTTATCGTCAATCCACCTGCAAAACTTGCCATCAAATAAAAAATACAACGAGAGAGACCCGTGTTCAGCATTAGACTTCTAAGAGCTGATAGGAAAAGAAAAATAAAACACGGGTGTCTCATAAAACATGAGTATATGACAAATATATTACGGTTATTGAAATCGTGCAACGTCTACATGAAAGTTGTGACTTATAGCTGAATATATAACCTTAAACTTAACTTTTCACCGCACACTTGACCGCTGCCGCAGGCTAATAATGATGATGAGGATGATGATGATGATTCCAAATGGTCATTGAAGTGAATCAAAAGTGGCAAAATAAGTAAGGGCAATGGTAGAACCCAACAGTTAGCTAAAGGTACAATCCTAGCTTTCTGGGCTGTCCATAAATCTAGGATTGTGCCTTTTAACAACTGATGGTATTTGTTACGTAACGTAGGCAATGTGTAATGTAAATAAAAAAAGTTACAATTTAAAAAAACATATCCTAAACACTAACACCCGTCACACAGAGGGTTAGAAAGAGACTACGGACTTCCATTTGGCACGATCCTGACACACCTCTCTCGCCTTCTTTACATCTATATATGCTTGTCGGTTACGGGTACTTTTAATCTGCTCCATCTTCAATATATCGCTAATTTGGTTAATAAGCTTTCGTCTAGAGCGTCCCTTACCGACTCTGCCGTTTTCTTATGCAACATAAATTTGCTTGGTCACTCTTTCCCCGTTCATTTTTTCTACATGACCAAAGCACCAAAACATTTCTTTCTTAATTCTGATCACAACATCATCCTGTAATCCACACTTTTTTCTTATCACACAATTTCTCACCCTGTAATCCAGATTCAGCCCTAACATACTTTTTAATGACCGCATTTCTACAGAATTTATTTTGCTCTCGTATTTCTTTTGCTACACCTGGCTCTTTTGCTTCACTACCATACATTAAGGTAGGGACTAATACAGCATTGTGAATTGCCATACGTGCCTTTTTGGACACATTCTGACTTCCCACAATAGATTGAAGAGCCCCATTTACTCTATATCCTGCGTTCACTCGTCGTTCTATATCATTATCATATCTGCCATTCCTGCTAAATACACATCTCAAATACACAAACTCATCCACTTGCTCAAGCAACTCCTTCTAAAACATTCTCAGTAGCAGCTATATGTGAGTGAAACTGTGCAAATGGTTAGTCTCGGTTGAGAATGGCCGCCGTGACCGAAGTTCTGTCTGCAGGACATTATTGTAAACCACATGAAACTTCAATTCCTATAATCCTTTATTTCAACATGCATTATAGTTTATCAAATTACTTATGCATGTATATCAATGTTTGTATTAATAAACTATTATTATTTATTTAAAACAATAACCTAATCTCGCAGACAAAAGCGTTTATACAGAAAGTCATTTAGGAACTTGTCAACATCCATACATTTTCCCCTTAAGTTAGACGTAACGGATATTGTATATGTCGTACCCTAGTCAGCTGTAATTAAAAAGATATGAGAGAAATGAACTTTTGTTTGAAGACAAAACTTCGGTTCCCAAAATAGTTAATGATTGGCGCTTTGCGGAAATGATTATTAACATATAAATTAAACTAGCCCCACCAATAGTCACTCTCTCCACAACCATAGACACAAAGATTTTAAATTTTCGGAAATTTAAAACTTATTCAATTAGGCGTAAGAAGAACGATTATAATAGATTCATTCCATTGTGCATGATCTTCATCGATAAAAAAAAAACAGGAATACCAGTCCTTTGTATTTTTTCAAATTATAATATTTACTACTTAAATAAATTAATAATATACTTTAAAAAATTTGACTAGAAAAAGCAATAAGCAATTTAAAAAATTGTTTGCTTTGAGTGCAAATCAAAGTGTAGGCATCAAAGAATTGATGCTCCAAAATGCATAAATTATTTCTTTCTTTTTAGTTGTCTTTATTTTTTATGTTTAATTATTGAAGTTTGGGTGGTCCCATTTAGGTTGGAGGAAGCAATATCATAAGCTCCAGGTTATCTAAATAATACATTATAATCATTCTCTATTTTTCCACTTATACGGATGGATTTTGTCTTCAAATTCAAGGGGACCACCCTTTAGTTAAAAGTTAAAGCTTATTTTAGACAAAGTTGTCATTAACAACGATTCCTAATTGGAGAAGATATTACGTAACGTACATACGAAAAAAAATATTTCGATATTCAAGTGAATGAGTTTGTGTATTTGGGATGTGTATTTAGTAGGGCTGGTAGAATAAGTTTAAAATACGAAAAAGCTTTTCTTTTCTTCTTTCTTCTTTCGTCGAATAGTTATTAAATTGATATGACCTATAATATTATGAAAACTTGGACCCTACCATGATCTCATAAGTGGCATGTTATAATATATTTTTTATTTTGGGTGAATAAATTATTTAACTTGGCATGTACTTGTTGTTAATTGAAATTTCAAGTGCTGATTAACCATTTTCTCGGTGGTGATGAAAAATATTGTGAGGAAATCATGAACCAACCAACCAACATACGAATCGAGTATCATATGCCATATTAAATTTACCATTTTTACGATTACCTTAAGAAAAATTTAAAGTAAAACTCAGTTTCCTATTATATGGACGTTCTTAATTCGATAGATTACGTTTAAGAATTTCAAAGAGACCAAATTATGTACAAATAACAAATACAAATACAAATAAACATTGTTGAGGCGTCCATTTCACTTTGCTTTGACTCATCAAGCGAAAATAACAGCACAACAGAGCCACACAGCCAGTGAACTATCTACTCAAGTACAAGGTACAACTAAAAAAACAGACGATTAATAATTTTTACCCAACCGTTCCATAAGGAGGGTAATATTTTTCGAGAGAGTGCACGTATGTATGTCTATTTCTTTGGCACGCTCTGTATCCTAAATGGCTTGATTAATTTTAAACACATGGGGTGTCGTTAGATTCGTCTTAGATGTAGAAGTGACATAGGGTGTCAAATTTTTCTTTTTTCAGTAAACTTTTTTACGCAATCGGATTCTTTAATTAATGTTTTAAACTTTGAGCTTGTCCTTTTTTAACTTTTTAACGTGGAAGAGGCACGCTGCAGCTACATTATAGTTGTAGTACGAATGGGTCGGCTTGAGCGGGGAAGGTCCACGCTCTCAGAGAATACCAAGATCAAAACCAAGTTAGGGACCTTCAAGAAACGAGCTTACTCCTTTTTAAAAGGCCGGCAACGCACCTGTAATTCCCCTATTTCCAGTTGTTCATGGACAGAGGTTGACACTTATCATCGGGTGAGCTATATACTCGTTTGCCCCATCTTTAATTTAATGTTGCTATGTTTCGTATGGTGAGTGTGGAGAACCGCTGACCTTTTTTAACATACTTCAAAAAGGAAGAGGTTCTCAATTCAAGTGTATGATATCTAGTACGATATCTTCGCAGATTGTGTACCAATTTTAATGATTCTTTTTTATTAAATAGGCTATACTTCATGAGTGGTCCCATAAAAATTTGAAGAAAAACTTCCACACATAAATGTAGCAATTAAATAATTTATTTTTGGCAATTTGAAGTCGGTTTTTACTTTTTGTTAACACTTTGATTTTTAATCAAGGATAGGTGTGTGTGTCATAGACACACATGCAGCCATAGTATGTATTACCAACAGGCGGACTGTTTGAATGTTTGGCACCCTTATACTTTAAAAACATCTACCACTTTCATGAAGCGCTTTAAATGGGGTGAGTAACGAAAATAATTTTTTTAATATTATACACCAAAACCGTATTGAAGCATTTTGTCACAATTAAGAATAATGTTGCGAAAAAAGGTTAAATGTGAAGTTACAGCCTCCATATATATCCCACAGCTGGGCACAGGCTTCCTCTAGTCTGTGATAAAAGGAGTTTGGTGAAGAGAATGTCCACCGCAATGCCCCAATACCTGTCGGCGGACTTTACATGTCCACGATTTTTTTTTCTCACACATGATTTTGTCATAATGTTTATTTTCACCGCCCAACACGTGGTAAATCTGCACTTGAAATTGCAACCAACAATTTCATTTCTTCTGGTGCGGATCGAATACGATTCACCTGCGACGCTGCCGGTCGCAGATTTGAATCCTGCACGGAACAACTATTTTAATGTCCTACAAATACCTGTTCTTTTGGGTCTGAGTGTCTGTTCATGTGTAATTTATGTTTGGAGATGCCTCTACGATACTGAGATAATCCCAGCGCCTTAACGTTTTATTTTAAAAAGTAGTGTTTCTTATTAGTCATATCAAATAAACCAAACATATGGGATGCAGGGAATTAAAGTTGTTTACGTTTCTGTCCATGCCCATCTGATTGTGTCCCACTTATTTCTGTCGACAAATGGTAGTGCTGTGTTCTGATCTGAGGGCATGTAGAGCCAGTATAATTACTAACTGTGAGACATTCCTACTTAGTTCTCAGAGGTGACAACGTATCTGCAGGCTTTTTCAAATTTGTTTGTAGATGACCATAGGCTGTAGAAAAATTTAAATGCAGATGCGCTTGTCGCCCTTGAGGACTAAACAAAGCCCAGTAAAATTGATCTCCAATTCCCTGCACTGACCATACGAAACACAGCATTATTCTGATGTTTCATACGGGTGCTGTGAGAGCGTCGTCCTACCTTGGTACAGCCGATCCATTCATTCTGCAGGCATAATATAGCGTAGCTCTATCACTCAAAACTTTTACTGTTTTTTTACTTTAATGTTATAAAAAGAAGTGAAAAATTTGATTAAAACTAAATCTAAATCATCAATAAAGAAATTTATTCCCCACTCTTTGATGCTTTGTGCGGTAGCCGCAGTACAACGCAAGATTTTATTATGGGTGTGACCGACTTTAGATGTTTGATGTCCTATCCTAAACCATGACGCTTTTATTTCTAAAGGTAAGAAAAAATGTGGATAATATATAAAATATAACATAAACACTCACGCTTGTCACCCAGAGGGGTAGGCAGAGACTATGGACTTCCATTTGGCACGATCCTGACACACCTCTCTCGCCTCCTCCACATCCATATACCTACGCATACACGCTCGTCGGTCAAGGGTACTCTTAATTTGGCTTATTTTCAATATATCGCCAATTTGGTCGATAAAGTTTCGCCAAGGGCGCCCCTTCCCGACTCTGCCGTTCACCTCTGCCACATAAATTTGCTTTGTCACTCTTTCCTCATTCATTCTTTCTACATGACCAAACCACCGAAGCATTCCTTTCTTAATCCTGGTCACAAAATCATCTTTCAAACCACACTCTTCTCTTATCACACAATTTCTCACTCTGTCATTCAGATTCAGCCCTAACATATTCCATAATGACCGCATTTCTACAGCATTTATTCTACTCTCGTGCTTCTTCTGCCACACCCAACTATCACTACCATACATTAAAGTAGGGACTAACACAGCATTGTGAATTGCCATACGTGCCTTTTTGACACATTCTGACTTTGCACAATAGAGTGTAGAGCGCCATTTACTTTATTTCCTGCGTTCACTCGTCGTTCGATATCCTTATCATATCTACCATCCCTGCTAAATACACATCCCAAATACACAAACTCATCTACTTGCTTGACCAATTCCCCTTCTATTTTTATTTCACATATCGTTTTACTTTCTTCTCTTTCAAAAACCATAACTTTCATCTCACTTGCGTTCACTTTCATTCCCCTTTCTTTTAATGAACTGTTCATTAATGTAACCATCATTTGCAACTCAGCCGCCGACGACGCGAGTATGACTTGATCATCGGCGTACAAAAGGCATTTGACGGTTAACTCACCCATTCTTAACCCGCATTCTTCAACTTTCAAATTTTCCAAACAACTGTCCATAAATAGGTTGAACAGCCATGGGGAAGCCACACAGTCCTGTGTGACTCCTTTATGGATGCTAAATCAGTCCGAGTAGGCCCCGTTGATCCTGACACAAACACTGGAGTCGCTACACAGAGATTTAAATGCCTGTATCAACCCAGCGCTCAACCCAAATTAGTTCAGTATTAGCCATAACACATCCCTGTCCACTCTGTCATAAGCCTTTTCCAAGTCTACGAATGCACATAAAGCCTTTTGGTTTTTGGCCAAAAACTTCTCCGCGATCATGCATGGAAAAGACCTGATCCATACATCCCATTCCCTTTCTAAATCCTGCTTGTACATCCCAAATTTTTCCATCAGTATCTTGCATAACTCTTTCAATTAGTACCTTAGCATACAGCTTTCCCACAATACTAAGAAGGCTGATACCACGGTAGTTTTTACAGTCTTGCTGCGATCCTTTTCTTTCATATAGTGGGACTATCACGGCTTTGCACCAGTCTCCCGGTACCCGCTTAAGTTCCCAACACAAATTAAACAAGGTGTACAGCAGGTCTGCCACCACTCCCTCTCCAGCCCTTAGCATTTCGAATGATACTCTATAATATCCGGCTGCCTTACCTTCTTTCATACTTTTCATTGCTTTCATTATTTCATCTATACTTATCTCTCTATCTCTTTCCTCTTCTTTCGGAATTTCTATTTCATTTAATTCAAACGTCTCATCACTCATAAACACGCTTTCAAAGTATTCCTTCCATCTCCTTAAACTCGAAACTTCGTCATTCAGAATACAGCCATTCTGTTCTCGTATGTCATTCATTCTAGGCTGCTTTGAATGTCCCGTGGCAGTTCTTACGAGTTTCCAGAACATTTTAATATTTGCCTGGAATTTATCCGATATTTTTCTATCATTCTTATCCGTACTTTCTTGATTTTTCCTTTCAACTACTTCTTTTACTCTCTTATTTAGATGTCTAAAGACTGCCTTTTTTCTTACAATATCGTCATTCATACCGCTAGAATAACTAGCCTTGGTTGCTAGTAAATCAAGCCATGCTCTCTTCTTTGCTTCTACTTCCATCCGTACCTCATCATCTCACCATAAAGTGTTATTTTTCCTTTCATTCGTTCCCTTACTTACACCACATACTTCGGTAGCTGCATCCACCAAACCTTTCTTGACATTATACCACACAGTCTCCAAGTCTAAATCATTCATACACAATTAATCCATACCACTTATATTTTCTCTCAGTCTACATTTGAACTTCTCTTTCGCACCTTCATCTTGTAACCTCTCTGTTCTTATACGCTGTAATGCAGTGGTAGACAAAGATATCCGATGCCGCCAACGTCTGAATAGACCATTAATTCGGCACAAGACCAAGTAATGATCCGTCCCTACGTTGGACCCCCGGTAAACCCTTGTATCTACCACTGCGCTCCTCATTCTTTCATCCACAATTATGAAATCTATCATGCTTCTATCAACACCTCTTTCCCATGTATACATGTGAATCTTTATATGACGAAAGAAAGTGTTCGTCACAAAAATTTCTTTTTCACACAAACGGTGAGGAGGCTTTCACCATTCCCATTTATACATTCATCACCAAACGTTCCCAATATACTTTCATAACCAAGTTTCTTCACGTCAACTCTTCCATTAAAATCTCCTAATATAACAATATTTTCATTACTCTTGCATTTCATTATCACCATCCTTACCATCTCCCAAAACTGCTCTCGGATATAAGTGGGCTTAGACATGTCTGAGACGTAGACGCCTAAAACAAACAACTTCTTTAAGCCCACTTTCATTCGTATCCATAGGAGTCTAGGCCTTACACATTCATACTCTTTCACACAATGACCCATTCTTTCTGAAAGGATGATACCGACTCCCTGGCATGCCCGCTCGGTCTCGTCTACTCCAGACCAGTACGCGGTATACTTGCCATGCGTAGTGGCATCCTTTCACTTCGGTTTCGTCTCATTTACACATAACACATCTATTCCTCTATCATACATCATATCGCATACTTCATTCATCTTATCATTCATTGCTCCACATACATTCAGCGTAGCCAGACGGGCTTCCGCAATCCACTTTTCGCCCCTCCAGGAGACAGAACGTGACGGGTGGCAAACCTCGTCGTCGGTTTTCCTCCCGGAGATTCTATATAATAGTATAATTTTTCTGTTTTAATTATAATAAAAAAACAAAGTGTGATATCACAACCCATTATGACGACTAGACGCCAACTGTTCAGTGACGTCTCAGTGATCGCGAGGGTGAAAACTGGTAGCAATCACCGAATGGTTAGAGGCACACTGAACCTAAACGTTAAGTTGGAGAGGTGTCGTCTAATGAAGTCAACGCTCCGTCCCCCTCGTACTCTAATCCAAAGTCCCGAAACCTTTCAGCTCGAGTTACAAAACCGTTTTCAGTACCTATAAGATTGCAATGCAGTGGACGATATGAATGACAAGCTCGTGGAAACTGTCCATGCGGTCGGAGCTACGTTTTGTAAGACCCGCCGCAGAAGAACACAAAAACTCTCCGATCACACTCTTAATCTCATGGTTGTTAGACGGGAAATGAAGCTGTAATCTTCAGTAGATTTGACAGCATACAGGCAACTGAACAGACAGATCTCCAAATGCATGCGGCGGGACTTACGCAACTTTGATACTGCTCGTATTGAAGAAGCGATCGAGCGGAACCAGGGCTCCAAAGTCTTTGCTAGAGATCTGTCTGCCAGAAAGAGCCAACTGTCGAAGCTGAAGACCGATTGTGGCAGCATCGTTTCCGGGACACCTGAGATTTTGAGTGAGATTGAGAGGTTCTATGGGCAGCTGTACACGTCATCGTTGGAGCCACACGCAAGTGTGAGTAACGATCCAAGAGCAAGTCTTATCCGACACTATTCAGATGATATCCCGGACGTCAGTCTGAGCGAGATTAGAATGGCTCTCCAGCACCTTAAAAACGGCAAGGCCCCAGGCGAGGATGGAATTACAGCGGAGCTTTTGGTGGAAAACTGGTACTTGAAGTCCTTCAGAAGCTTTTAATTCCGTCCTCCATGGTGGCATTACACCAGGCGTGGAACAGAAGTGCGGTGGTCTTGTTCTTCAAGAAGGCGACAACGCTCTCTTGAAGAACTACAGACCGATTTCCTTCTGAGCCGCGTCTACGTGCTGTTTTCGAGAGTCATTACGAATCGTCTCGCATGCAGACTCGACGACTTCCAGCCTCCCGAACAAGCCGGATTCCAAAAGGCTTTAGCACCATAGACCACATACATACCCTTCGGCAAATTGTACAGAAGACCGACGAGTGGAATCTGCCACTTTGCCTTGCGTATGTGGACTATGAGAAAGCCTTTGATTCCGTCGAAATTTGGCGGTGCTGCAGTCCTTCAGCGGTGCCAAGTGGACTGTCGGTATATCGAGGTGCTGAAGTGTTTGTACAGTAGGGCTACGATGGCTATCCGGTACAGAACCATAGTACGAAACCGATCCAACTGCAGAGAGGTGTAAGACAGGGTTACGATATATCCCCGAAACTCTTCACCGCTGCATTGGAAGACGTTTTCAAACTACTGGACTGGAAAGGATAAGGTATTAACATCAACGGCGCATACATCGCTCACCTTCGATTTGCCGACGATATAGTCCTTATGGCAGGATATCGCTGGAGGACCTAAGCACTATGCTCAATGACCTCAATAGTGTCTCCCAACAGATAGGTCTTAAGATGAACATGGACAAACCAAGATCATGTTAAATGTCCATGTCACACCTATGCCGGTAGTTGTTGGGAGCACTAAGCTCGAAGTTGTTGACGAATATGTTTACTTGGGACAAATAGTCCGACTAGGTAAGTCCAACTTCGACCGAGAGGTCAATCGACGGATTCAACTCGGCTGGGCAGCTTTCGGGAGATTACGACCCATCTTCTCGTCAGGTATACCTCAAAACCTCAAAACTAAATTGAACAACCAGTGCGTGTTGCCAGTGATGACATATAGAACTGAGACGTGGTCCTTCACTGCTGGCCGTATGAGGAAGCTCAAGGTCGCTCAGCGAGCTATGGAGAGGGCTATGCTCGAGGTTTGTCGGCGTGATAAACTTAGAAATGAGGATATCCGCAGTAGAACCAGAGTAACCGACATAGCCCAAAGGATTAGTAAGCTGAAGTGGCAATGGGCCGGCCATATAGCTCGAAGAACCGACAACCGTTGGGGAAGAAAGGTTCTCGGTGGCAGCCTCGTACCGGCAGGCAAAGTGTAGGCATCCCCCACTAGATGGAGTGACGACCTGGTAAGACATGCAGGAAGTCGATGGATGCAGGTGGCTCGGGACCGTGCTTTGTGGCATTCCGTGGGGGAGGCCTATGTTCAGCAGTGGACTTGTGAAGGGCTGTGATGATGATGATTCACTAATAACTTTATAACTATACTTCCAATTTTCTGCTATTTTTATGCAAAACTTCAATTAAAAAAAGTTTGGAAAATCCAAAAGTGCACGACTGCTAACGCCCATATGATAGTGAAAAAATTGAAAAAATTTTAAATCGTAGTTCTATTCGTCAAGGAGTTAAAATTAATGGAGATTAAATTGGTAATATATTTAATAAAAATCCAAATTGTTGTTAAATCGTAACGTAATCGTAGTTAAATCTTAACTTTATGACAAAAACAAAACAACATTTAAGACATTTTTGTGCTTAAAAGATGAAATATTGGTATGCTTGCTCTTCTTTGCCACTAAGTTTTTTTTTTAATGATTATTATCTGTAAATTCCATATTATCATTCCGTAGGTGTCGTAAGATGCGACAAGGGGTAATTGAAACAGAAAATTAGTAGCAGCATCTTTTTGATCATTCCATTCCATTACAGCTCGATTAGCAAGCAGATAAGCAACAAAAAGTTTTTTATAATTTTAAGCTGTTATCAAGAAGATGCTGCTGCCATCTCCTGTTTCATTTCCCTCTGTCGCCTCTTAAGATACCCACGCAACGGTATGGAGTAGTGGATATTCTAACACCGCCGCTACACAATCACCTTTCTGATATCAGCTCAAAGTAATGAAAATCTACGGTTTCTGCCAGCCAAGCTTACCAACTAATAGTAACTTTGGTCAAAGACAAGTGCAGCTAGATGCCTCATCGTGCGTGGGCTTACTAAACACTTAATAGTTTTAATCTATGGATATTTTAATAAAGCTAAATTAGTAATAGTTCTATTTCAATTTTATTATATTTTAAATTATATTATTGATTGCAAACTGTAAATTAATTGCAAGAAAAATATTTTATTTTATAATTTTTGTTCTTTAACAATTTGTTGCGCCATTTAATTAAATTGGTAAATCCGATTGTGCATGCCTTAAGCGCATTAAAAAAATTACGAATAACATGATTATACTTAATTTTTTTTAAGTAGTTTAAATACATACAAGTATTCACTAATAACTTTATAACTATACTTCCAATTTTCTGATATTTTTATGCCAAACTTCAATTAAAAAAAGTTTGGATAATCCAAAAGTGCACGACTCCTAACGCCCATATGATAGTGAAAAATTAAAAAAAAAAATTGTAAATTGTAGTTCTATTCGTCAAAGAGTTCCAGTAGCAGTCCAAGCAAGTCCGGAGGTAAGGTCTATTCTATATATCTATTCTATTCTATAACTAACAAAACGAGGCCAAACTCGGCACATCTAGTTCTCCTTGTTGAGGAGTTCCAGTAGCAGTCATCGAAGTACAATTTCAAGTCACTCTATCAAGTCCGGAGGTAAGGTCTCATCATAACTAACAAAACGAGCCCAAACTCGGCACATCTAGTTCTCCTCGTCGAGGAGCTCCAGTAGTAGTCATCAAAGTACACTTTCAAGTTACTCTATCAAGTCCGGAGGTAAAGTCTCATCACAAATAACATAACGAGGCCAAACTCGGCACATCTAGTTCTCCTCGTCGAGGAGTTCCAGTAGCAGTCATCAAAGTACACTTTCAAGTCACTCTATCAAGTCCGGAGGCAAAGTCTCATCATAACTAACAAAACGAGCCCAAACTCGGCACATCTAGTTCTCCTCATCGATGAGTTCCAGTAGCAGTCATCAAAGTACACTTTCAAGTCACTCAGTAAAGTCCGGAGGTAAGGTGTCATCATAACTAACAAAACGGGGCTAAACTCGGCAAATCTAGTTCTCCTCGTCGAGAAGTTCCAGTGGCAGTTTTCAATGTACAATTTCAAGTCACTCTATCAAGTCCGGAGGTAATGTCTCATCACAACTAACAAAACGAGCCCAAACTCGGCACATCTAGTTCTCCTCGTCGATGAGTTCCAGTAGCAGTCATCAAAGTACACTTTCAAGTCACTCTATCAACTCCGGAGGCAAAGTCTCATCATAACTAACAAAACGAGCCCAAACTCGGCACATCCAGTTCTCCTAGTCGATGAGTTCCAGTAGCAGTCATCAAAGTACACATTCAAGTCACTCTATCAACTCCGGAGGTAAGGTCACATCATAACTAACAAAACGGGGCCAAACTCGGCAAATCTAGTTCTCCTCGTCGAGGAGTTCCAGTTGCAGTTTTCAAAGTACAATTTCAAGTCACTCTATCAACTCCGGAGGTAAGGTCTCATCATAACTAACAAAACGGGGCCAAACTCGGCAAATCTAGTTCTCCTCGTCGAGGAGTTCCAGTGGCAGTCTTCAAAGTACACTTTCAAGTCACTCTATCAAGTCCGGAGGTAAGGTCACATCATAACTAACAAAACGAGGACAAACTCGGCACATCTAGTTCTCCTCGTCGAGGAGTTTCAGCAGCAGTATGATTACTAGATACGATTACATGCGACAAAACGTTGGAATCTTAATTTTTAGACCTTAGCAGAACATACCTGCGCGCACTGCGCTTAAGGCATGCAATAACGACCAAAAGGCAATGCTTACATTTTCCTTCGTCATATCTATACACATTAGATTAAACTTTACATCAGGTGATAGAGTCTATACTATAATTAAGAGAAGAGAAGTTTGTCGGATACATCAAGGCTATAAGTATTTTCAATACTTAGAATCCAACGACCGTAAGAGCTCAAGCACCGGATATTGCATCTCTCGCTGTTCTGGCGAACCTTGAAACACAACGGAAATTACACATTTAAATGAATACAGTAATAATCCTCAACTTGTGATATTTAAACACATACGAGATAAAAATAGTTCACAATTCACACATTTTAACGTGGTGGAGCCATGCTGCAGCTATATTATGGTTGTAGCACGAATGATTCAGCTCTACCATGGAAGGACCACGCAAAAAAACAATTTATTAGGTAACAATTATTATTTATGAAATCACTTTATATTTATATCCCAATAGTTTGAGACTGTTGTTGATTTATTAAAATTTTTAAATTTAATAAAAATTAGATGAAAATTGGAAGTGAATTTTATCGTGCCACATAACAGAAAGGATAGAACAACGTCTGCTGTGCCAGCTAGATATAAGAGCCTAGTATTACAACTGCCTACCAAGCGAGCCTCCTAACTTTTTAAATTCATAAAGTGACAAAAGAACTTACTTCCACATTATGGTTAGCTACTCCAGTCCATAGATACGAGTACCTACAGACTTTAGACAAAGGCTACAAGTGCGTTGTTACCTCTGAGGACTAAAATGAATTGCCTCACAGCCTCATTTGCCTCAATGCCAGTAATTATACTGACTCTCTACATTTCAGACCAGAAGAATGCATTGCAAGTACTGTTATTTGTCAGCAGAAATATTTAGGACAGTACCACGTACGTACGTAGGTAAGACGGTACCAAGTGTGATAATAGGTAAGACAGTACCTACCCAGATGGACACCAAGACAGAAAAGGAATCCTAGTATAGAATACCGCCTAAAACTAGCTAGACGTTTTGCAACTCATTGCTAAGCCACTGCGCGAAGGCTCCGTGGCGCTTAGCAATGAGTTGCAACGCTGGGGGCCGCGGGTTCAAATCCGCACGGAACAAGTATTTGTATGGCCTACAAATAATTGTTCCGGATCTGTTGTGTAATAATTGTGTGTATCTGTTGTGTTGGGCAATTTATGTCTGTAAACTGCCTCCACGATACAGGAGAAAATCCTAGTGTCCCCCACACTAGGATTTTCTCTATAAGAGAATAAGACATTTTACAGGATAGCGTTAATAACTATATTTGTTACTTTTCGAATGTTATTCACTTTTTATATTAAATAAAAAATAAACTTTTTATCGATTGGAATTTTAATCCTCCTTCATGTACGGCTTTTTAAAATTCGATCTCCTTCTAAACGGATATTAAATAAATTTCAGCGTCTGAACATCCCACGTTGCTTGCTCTACTGAACCGAAAATTATCGCTGTATAATGGAGTTAATGACTTCTTGTGGAATAAATTCGAAGTTAGCGAAAGTTATTTGAAAGTTAATTTTGGGATATTAAATTTCGTATGCCTATTAATTCCAGGAATATGCACGTGGTCTAGTGATAGGAATACCTCGCTAACTAAGTCCTGAGTTGTTATACAAGCCAAAACCACAATAAATGGTATGTCTCCTTTTATGCGTAGGAGACTGTCTGAGTATTTAGTACCATCTTACATCTTTCTGCCGTCGAGTAGTATGATTTCAAGAAGGGAGGCATTTTGTCTTGGGCCTCGGAAAATGAAAATGCATCTGTAGGCTCCTTTATTTAAAGTGCAGTGCAGTTAAAGGCAGTGTTTATGCGCTTGCTGTAAATGCATATAGATTAGATGAGATAGGCTACTATGAAATTTACTTAAGCGAAGACTTCTACTTATAATAAATAAAGTTCTTAATATGAAACATAATTTGCCATGTAGTCGCGGCGTAATAAAATCTACTACCTTTTATCATGTCGTGGGTATCGTGAGAGGCGACAGAAGCAAACAGGTTGCCAATGCGCCTGCCAGTCATGGGTAATATGGAAAAATCCTCCCATAAATCACTCTATGTTGGAGGCCCATGTACAGCAGAGAACTTTTTATAGGTTGTAATGGACGATTAGGAGTACCCTTAACCGACGAGCGTGTATGCGTAGATATATGGATGTAAAGGAGGCGAGAGAGGTGTGCCAGGATCGTGCCAAATGGAAGTCCGTAGTCTCTGCCTACCCCTCTGGGTGACAGGCGTGAGTGTTTATGTATGTATGTATTATGTAATGGACGAATGAATAAACAATGTATAAAAATGTAAAAAAAATATAAATGGATGGGATATTTATTATATATTAGACTGTTCCGAACAAAATCAACAACAACAATACAACTTAACTACCTACAATGTTAATCAAAAGCCTCCGCCTAAGTGTTATCCAATTTAATCCTTCAAAAATGAGAAAAGTTTGAGCAATAAAAGACTTATACTTTATTAGAATCCTCTAGAGCAATTTAATTTTCTATCAGCCCGCAAAATTGCTTCCGGTATATTAATTAAATGTTAAATTTGCATTTTGAAATTTATTATCTTATCTCTATATAAAATCTGTAGTCCTTTCCCCATAGGGGGACTAAAAGTAGAGTGGGGAACGCAAGTAAATATCATGACATCTGATAAATCACGGTATGACCATTGTTTTAACAATAATAATTTGTGTATAAGCATTGTAATTATAAAATAATAAAATGCCCTCTAGATCTAATTTCGGTCACGACGGCTAGACTCAACGGGGATTAGTCATCTTCGCAGGACAGGATTATAGTGCTCAAGTATATGCTCAAATATATGTGCACTGCTGTGATTCGTATGGTGAGTGCAGAGAACCGAAAATCATTTTTACTGGAAAATATGCATTTCGTCTTAGTCCTCAGGGGTGACAACGCATCTGCATTTTGATTGTTAATCGAAGATAAATGTAGATGTCTATAAATCCGACACGTCCGGAGAGAGATCGGATGCAGGGCTTACATTCTTGCGTGCTTTCCGAGCCACGGGGGTGAGATGCCGCCATTTTCCGGGCTGCTACTGAGAATTTCTTGACAGAAAAACCCTAAAATCGGTATTTTTGCCTGACCCGGGATTTGAACCCAAGACTATGAAGTGTTAAGTGACCGTGTTTACGAGCATTCGATCAATGAGGCAGTCATACACAAGAAGTAGTCATTGAAAATGAAACATGTAATGTATTATACCCACACCAGCGACGGGTTTTAAAGTAAATAGAAATTTACATTAAGGAATATGTAATGTAGTGGCGGCTTAAAATAATCCACTAGCCCAAATTATCCCATACCACCCCGCGGTAAACTTAGAATAAGGCAGCGGATCCCAAAGGGCCATCATCGACTTTATGAATAAGAGGGCCTCTTCATAATGAACTCTTTCTTCATGAAGCGGCTTTATTGAAGGTGGACCTGCTCCAGTCCCGACGGTTTGACTAAAAATTCTTTATGATGACCAGGAGACAAATGATCAGTAATGTCTCAGTGAGTGTTGCACAAGCACAACCTAGTAGCCAGGATTTTACACCAGGAGCTCTCTCTCTCACTCTGAAATACGATCTTGTGGTTCGGAAACTGCCTTATTATGAGTACTTGCCGAAAGCCGTGCTCGAAAATGATCGCGCTAGGCTCTACTGGGACTTATACATATACTCAACTCCATTCAGACTACTACCACAGAGTGTGACATTTGGTAGTGAGTAGCACTTGCTGCCTGCTTTAAAAAACATTATTTCACTTTTCTGTGTGTTGTACTTGAGCCCGTGGGCCTCGGCGTAAGACTCATATATCTTTATCAGTTTCTTCAATGCACCGATCGATGGGCTCAGCAAGACCATATCGTCTGCATAGCTAATATTATTGTTGCACACACCGTCAATATGACATCCGACTTTGGTGTTATTAAGCTCGTCGATTAATTGATTCATATATGTATAGGTTGAAGAAACGAGGAGAAGTTAATCTATCCTGTCTTACTCCATACTCCATAAAGTACTCCTAAGAGAGTGTTTTTGCCCATCTCACACAATTTTTCTGAATACTTTACCAATATTATTTCAATAGAGAAATAACTCTTGGTGCAAACTAGTGTTATGTTGTTGCTTATTCCATAGTAAATTATACGATATCATATCAAATGCTTTTGATAGGTCCAAATAACAGGTACATACCGGTGTTTTTCTTGCTGTATAATATTGTACAGTCTGTTTGAGGTACAATATAGCACTTTCGGTTGAGAGTTTAGGCCTTACGCCAAATTGTGCGTTGTTAAGCTTCAAGTGCTCACTCAATTGTTCGCTAAGCAGACTGTCCAGAACTTTAGCAATAACAGTGGCTAGTGAAATTAGCCTGTAATTGGATATATTTGAGGAGTCTCCAGTATTGTTTTTTATGACAGGTACAACAATTGTTTATAATAATTTTTCAGGGAGATAGCCATGAGCAACACACAAGTTAAAAAACATAGAAAGCACTCTAAATATTAGACGTCTCTAGACTAGCTGTCTTCACCCTGCAAACTGGGACAGAGCAGGGAGTCGACCCATTGCATTGGTGCTATAACTTAGAAGCTGGAGCGTGGCTCTACCGCGTATAAAATGTATGTTTGTATGTACTAAGTTTTATTAAAAAAAACTTCAAGCGAATATATATAAAAGCCCTTTAATAAAAGTTGCATGACATCCGCCGTACCGATGCCATGCTTTAGAGCTTTTAATTAAGGTTGCCAATGAAGCCGGGGGGCACAAAATTAGAGAGCGTCGCAGCATTGTTAATTAGATTACCCCTAAGTTATTTATTAAGTACTCTCCGTTTCACTTAGATTTTAAATGATTCTCGAAATTTTCCTTGGTTGCCTTGACAATATTTACGAGGCGAGATAGTGGTCTTGCGAAGACAAGTTGGTTATAATGCCATCTATCCAAAGCTATAAGACCTTTGTGGTATTGCCATAACGCCTCACACGACACCAATGGATCGAAATAGGGTGATAAACACCCACCTCCTCCTGAAAAGAGATCATTTGTTATTTCAAAATTTACATACACAAGCCATAATTTGACGTCTCCGTGGCGCAGTGGCTTAGCAATAAGTTTCGGCGCCGAGGGCCGTGGGTTCTAATCCCGCACGGAACAAGTATCTTTATGGACTATAATTAACAGCTCGGGGTCTGGATGTTTGCAATTTATGTATGTAAACTATACAGGAGAAAGTCCTAAAGTGGGGGTAACTATTTTTTAAGATAAAAAAAATATTGGGAATTATTTAAAGGGCCGCATTATTCTGCATTGGTTCATAATTTACATGGTATTATGTTCTCATCTTATATATTTTATGCTTCAAAATATTGTAACCTGCTTGTTTCATTTTGAATTTTTCAACTGTGAGCTATCTACGAAGTAGTCACATACAACAAACGACGTCAGTTATGTTTGTCGTTCAGTTTCCAGAGTGAAATAGTTTCTCGAAAGTTGGACTCCAGACATTCGAATGGCTGGAATGGCCCAGTAGGTAATACTTGGCCATTCTAGCTCAGCCTTATTTGTCAATAATGTGTAGTATAATTTACGACTTTATAACGTACTACATAACTTTCAATCGTTCGTAGTCTTTTCATCTTTTTGTTTTAAAAAACGTTACCCCCACACTAGGATTTTCTCCTGTATCGTGGAGGCAGTTTACAAACACAAGGACAAACATCCAGACCCGGAACAATTATTTGTAGGCCATACAAATACTTGTTCCGTGCGGGATTCGTACCCGCGGCCCTCAGCGCAGCAACTTATTGCTAAGCCACTGCGCCACGAAGCCGTCTAGTTGTATGTGTATGATTGCGGAGTTACATTCACTCACTCACTCACTAGAGCTCAACACAAGACCCCTGCTAAACATAGGCCTCCCCCGTAGATTACTACAGAGTACGGTCCTGAGCCACCACGTTCCAGGTTGTTACTACATCTAGTGGGGATCACACAACAACCGAAACGTGTTCCTTCATTGGTGACCATATAAGAAAGCTCAGTCACTAGGCTTGTGAAGGGATAAAATCCGAAACAAGGAAATCTGCAGAATCATACCCGCCTAGCAGATCAGTAAGCAGAAGTAGCAAATGGGGCGGTCATAGCTCAGAAAATCAACATCCGATGGGGATGGAAGGTTCTTGAGTGGTAGCCTAGTACCAGTAGGCAAAGTGTTATAAACATTAAAGTCTGGGTATTTTATGTTTGGCGTAATCTGGATGGTTATCCCATCAACTATAGGAATACCAACAACCCCCATGATGTGACATTTCCCATAGTCACCTCTTACGACATCCACGAGACTAAATAAGGGGGAACTTTAAGTCTAGGTGTCAACATACGATAGCTATTACAGATTATTGATGAAATATATTTGCTAGATTAGTTTTAAAAACGAAACGCGAACTAAACACGTATAAGCCCTTATGTTCAATGTTTACCTTAGTAAAATTTACGCATTAAGTCACGGTCACCAAATCTGAACTCACTATTTTACAATCTTATAAATTTAGTGTCACTAAGCGATTTCAAAATGATAAAAAGATAAGTAAAGTCTGCTTAATTACATTCGTATAGGAGCATTCGTATAGGAAAGCGGTAGCTTGACGCAATCAAATCTTAATTCTTCCCTACCTTTTCAACCATTGGACTACCAGGTGGTCGGTGGGTCTTCACCCCTTTGTTATCGATATTCCACGCATTCGAACAAAACGGTTTGTTTCGTCTTTTGCATACGTACAGCAAAGGAGTGGAATAATTTACCGGCATCTGTGTTTCCGTCCGATTACAATCTGGGTGTTTTCAAGGCAACAGTTAGGCTTTTGTTACGCTAATATAGTGCGATTTACCATCTGGCACTCCATCACCACTTACCATCAGATAGGATTGTATACAAGCACTGGCTTATAACAAGTAAAAAAAATATATATTATAATACAAGGTTACTTTCATTGTAAATTTTGCCTTAGCAATGAGATGCAGCGCTGGTAGCCGCGGGTTCGAATCCCGCACGGTAAGTCTTTGTATGGCCTATAAATAATTGTTCCGGATCTAGATGTTGGTTCTTGTGCAATTTATGTTTATAAACTGCCTCCACGATACAGGAGAAAATCATAATGTTGGGGTAACGTTTTTTTTAAAGATAATAAAATAATAATAATAAAATAAAGATAAATAAACTCAGCACCCGAGTATGTATGTACTTGTCAAATATTGAGAGTTGTTTAGCACGTCAAATATTCACACGCACATTAGGGGTGTGTCATGAACATTGACGGCTGGCACAGCTCTCTAATCCTGTCATGATTTCAAGTTTACGGGAAATCCAATTCTTATCAATTTATTTTTGTAAGAGTGAAAAACAAGCACACAGTTCACCTGATGGTAAGTGGATGCTGTGGCCCATAGACACATCTATCCTCAGTTAAGAATCAAATGTGGAACAGATGATGCGTTGTTACCCATAAGGACTAAGATCTTCAACCTCGGATTTATAGACTGGAATAAAGATTCAAGTGGATGTTGTAACTTGACTCCATTAAATTATCAGTGTAGCTTAGGGTACTTATTGATTGACTTTATGTCGTTAAATAATTTGTCTCAGTTTAATCATGTTGCAAACCATAACAGTCGTATCTTAGATCTCGTCCTAAGTAACTTAGTAATAGTTGATAATTGTATTAATCCGCTCTGCAAATTAGATTCACACCATCCAGCTCTGTCGATTGGGTTCAGTTTAAATAATTATCACTCTTTACGTAACAAGCAATTTGCAACGTATAATTACAAAAAAGCTGATTATGCAATTGTAAAAAGTAAACTAAGTCATATCGATTGGGTCAAAGAACTGTCGGATCTGGATGACGTTGACATCGCTGTTTCAAAATTTTATCAACTTATACATGATGTTATTCAATCAACTGTACCCAGAACTAAACGTCGTAGTCCGAAATATCCACATTGGTTTTCAGGTAACCTTATAAAATTAATAGCCGAAAGAAATAGAATTCATTCAAGATACAAGATTTACCGGAATCCTAGAGATAAGATTGAACTTATCTTATCTAATAAACGCGTAGAGTCATTAATGTCATCTTGCTACAATACATATTTAAAAACACTGAATATGCTCTCATTAAAACCCAAAAATTCTGGTCATATGTCAAACTTACGTGGAGGTCTTCCAACTTACCGTCTGAGATGTATTTAGACGACAAGGTTGCGCGTGTAGTGAGGAAATTTGTAATCTTTTGCAACACGTTTTTCTTCGATTTACTCTCCCCCTGACAATTCAACGCAACCGGATCTCGGATATTGCTATCCACAATTAATTCTAAGCAATGTTGAAATTACAGAGCGAGACGTCGAGAAAGTATTAAAGTCAATTGACTCTAATAAAGGTGCTAGACCGGACGGCATCCCACCCTACTTTATTAAAAAAAATTATAAATATTTAACTCTCCCACTTAAATTGCTTTTCGATAAATCAATTAAAACTGCAAAATTTCCTGACGAGTGGAAAGTTTCCAATGATACCCATCTAAAAAGGTGACAAAAGCAATATTGAAAACTACCGTCCTGTTTTTTTATTGCTTGTTTCTAAACTTTTAGAAAAAATGCCCCATTTTGTCTTCTCATTTATCAAAGGTAATTTCTAATTGTCAGCATGGTTTTGTGCAAATAAGTCTACAGTTAGTAACCTACTAGAATACACTCGAACTTGGCGAGATACGTTAAAAAAAAAAGAGGTAGATGCTATATACACCGATTTTAGTAGCGTCTCGATAAAGTTTACCATGCCATTCTTTTGTCCAAATTAAATTATTATGGTATTCACGGAAACCTGTTGAATTGATAAAATCCTACTTATTTAATTGAATTCAAAGAGTAACAATACAGGGTTTCAAATCTTTTTCGTTTTATCCAACTTCAGGCGTTCCACAGGGTCTACATTCACCCCTGTTCTCTTTTTGATATTTATAAATGACATTTCTGCTCACATTACCTTTAGTAATTACTCAATATTTGCAGATGACTTAAAATTGTATAAGGTTATAGTCTCCAGATGATGTAGTTAGATTACAGACAGATCTCACTCTGATGCAGTAACAAAATGCTACTAAATCCTAAGAAATGTCTGTCTATAAAATTACCAGAAGGAGAAACATTATTCGCTCCAGTTATTTTGTAGACGGAGAAAATTAACAGAATCCGAAGTAGTCCGTAACTTATGTAATGATCGATAAAATTAAATTTCAACATCCATTTTGATAATATTGCATCCAAAGCATGGAAGATGGCAGGATTCGTAAAGCGAATATGTAAGGATTTGCGAACCCTATATCTATTCTCACTATATACAAAGCTCTTATTTGTAGTACACTAGAATATGCATCACCTGTTTGAACCCATCATACCAAATTCACAGTGAACGAATAGAGCGTATCCAGTGCAATTTTACCCGCTACTTAGCCTTTAAAGATCAAACTTGTCCTTACTCGTGCTGACTATAATACTAGGCTATCCCACTTCAAATTAGAGTCTCTCGAAAAGACTTAGCGATTTAAAACACTTTATAAGCTAATTCACGGCCTCCTACTATCACCGGCACTGTTAAATCAAATAAGTATCAGAGTTCCAAGATCTATACCAAGACATCCGATTACAAAATCTTCTGTTTACCTAACCATAGAACAAATTTAGGTAAACGAGCCCCAATAAATAGGTTAATGCAACGTATAACGACATAACCACCAACGGCGACGTCGACATTTTCCATACGGATAACGTATCAGAATTTGCTAGATTATGTAATAAGTATTTATAACTCTTCTCTTCTTCAAGTTTAGCATTAGTTTTATTGTAAGCATTATTTGTAAATTTATTAATGATATTGTTCTAGTTAAGTAAGTTAACAACTGTCTTATTGTAGCTGCACTATTTTTGTGAATGTTGTATATACCTTTAAAGGCGAATCATTTTGAACAAAACCAATTGTGTTATAATTAACAATGTCTAGTGATAAGCCAATGGTGTATCTGTTAAAAAAATAAATAAAAAATAAATAAATAAAAAAGATAGATTTCCTCATTTCCAGTAAAAAGAGACTCCACTTTTCTTCATTCACCATACGAAACACAACAGCATTAATCTGCTATATAAAATTATATTGGTATCCCGTAAGTGCGTGGTCCTCCCAAGTTAATGGGTAAATGTGCGGTAAATGGGTCGGCCCATTTGTGCTACAAACATAACATAGCTGCAGCGTGGCTCTACCACGTGAAGAGTAATATCATGCTGTGTTTCAAACGAGTATTCTTTGAGTAAACGTTTTTACTTCTTTATTTAAAAATAAATTACCTTTAACCATTATTACAACGCATAAGTAAACTGTTATACATAAGTCTGACTAGAGTAATCCATATTGACTGACTCCTTGTTCCTCCATTTCCAGCTCTTAGGAACGGAAACGTGGTAGTTAAAGGCCCTCCGTAACAATAAAAAAACGGTTAAGCGCAAGCTTGACAAGCGATACTTACACAATTAGGGTGCCGTGCTTTTGGCTTAAAACTTAATTATTACATTGTTTCATCGCACAAGCAATTTCAAAATCCTTACTCACGATTCTTGGCTCAGTTTTTCATTGACGTCCGTCGAGTTGGGGGTTGATATTTTAGAAAGGTTACAATATTATAAGCCCACACGCAAAGTTACAACATTCGCAGACGCGTAATTTTTGAGATTTTTTTTTTATTGATTTTCAATTATTTTTGCAATATTTATGTCAATCCCCGTGTAGTGGCGGGTTAGAATACCCACTACCCCATATCTTCACGTGGGTGTCGTAAGAGGCGACAGAGGGAAACTGAGGCAGAAGATGGGCAGCAGCATCTTTCTGATAACAGCAACACAAAAACTGCGGTTGCCAACCCGCTCGCCAAGCGTGGCAACTACGGCAATATCCCAATGAAGAAAGTTACGAAGAAACGGCCCCAGTTCTCGGCGGCCCCGCTATTCCTGGCTACGGTGGCGACCATGGTAACGGCGGGGTGGGGTGCTAAGAATCTCCGGTGGAGGTTCGTTGCCACCTACGACGACTCGACCTGGCAACTTATAACGCACGCACTCTGAGGACTGACGAGAAGATCCTGGAGTTGAAGAGATAGACAAGTTGCGCTGGAATATTATAGGATTATCCGAGGTCCGAAGAGAGGGGAGGACACGGTAATCCTCGAATCCGGCAACTTGTTCTATCACCGGGAGGCGACCATCTGTCCCAAGGAGGTGTGGATTTATCGTCCACAAGTCTCTCGTTAACAACGTTGTAAAATTGGAGTGTGTCGACGAGGGTTGCGTACCTTATACTCAGAATCACCAAACGGTATTCGCTGAAGGTCATACAGGTTTACGCACCAACTTCGGCACACCCCGATGAGGAGGTGGAGGAAATGTATGAGGATATCTCAGAGCCATGCATTCCTCTAAAACCCACTATACGGTGTTAATGGAGACTTCAACGCAAAGCTAGGCACAAGAGAGAACGAGCTGAGTAGGGAATTCGGATTGGGGCAACGGAACCAGGGGCCAGCAGCTGGCCGACTTCATGGAGAAAGAGGGACTCTTTATGATGAACTCTTTCTTCCAGAAGCGGCCCACAGAAGTGGACCTGGTCGAGCCCCGACGGTTCGACAAAAATGAGATTGACTTATTATGACGACTAGACGCCAACTGTTCAGTGATGTCTCAGTGATCGCGAGGGTGAAACTGGTAGCGATCACCGAATGGATAGAGGCACACTGAACCTAAACGTTGTTGAGAGGTGTCGTCTAATGAAGTCAACGCTCCGTCCCCTCGTGCTCTAATCCAAAGTCCCGAAACCTTTCAGCTCGAGCAAAACCTTTTCAGTGCCTAGAAGATTGCAATGCAGTGGACGATATGACAAGCTCGTGGAAACTGTCCATGCGGTCGGAGCTAAGTTTGTAAGACCGCCGCAGAAGAACACAAAACTCTCCGATCACACTCTAATCTCATGGCTGTTAGACGGAAATGAAGCTGCAATCTTCAGTAGATTTGATAGCATACAGGCAACTGAACAGACAGATCTCCAAATGCATGCGGCGGACTTCGCAACTTCAATACAGCTCGTATTGAAGAAGCGATCGAGCGGAACCAGGGCTCCAAAGTCTTTGCCAGAGATCTGTCTGCCAGAAAGAGCCAACTGTCGAAGCTGAAGACCGAGTGTGGCAGCGTCGTTTCCGGGACACCTGAGATTTGAGTGAGATTGAGAGGTTCTATGGGCAGCTGTACACATCATCGTTGGAGCCACACGCATGATGTAACGATCCAAGAGCGAGTCTTATCCGACACTATTCCGATGATATCCGGACGTCAGTCTGAGCGAGATTAGAATGGCTCTCCAGCACCTAAAACGGCAAGGCCCCAGGCGAGGATGGAATTACAGCGGAGCTTCTGAAAGCGGGTGGAAAACCGGTACGAAGTCCTTCAGAAGCTCTTTAATTCCGTCCTGATGGTGGCTACACCGGAGGCGTGGAGCAGAAGTGCGGTGGTCTTGTTCTTCAAGAAGGCGACAACGCTCTCTTGAAGAACTACAGACCGATTTCCTTCTGAGCCGCGTCTACGTGATGTTTTCGAGAGTCATTACGAATCGTCTCGCACGCAGACTCGACGACTTCCAGCCCCCGAACAAGCCGGTTTCCGAAAATGCTTTAGCACCATAGACCACATACATACCCTTCGGCAAATTGTAGAAGTCCGAGGAGTACAATTTGCCACTATCTGGCGTATGTGGACTATGAGAAAGCCTGATTCCGTCGAAATTTGGGCGGTGCTGCAGTCCTTCAGCGGTGCCAAGTTGACTGTCGGTATATCGAAGTGCTGAAGTGCTTTATACATTAGGGCCACGATGGCTATCCGAGTACAGAACCAGAGTACAAAACCTATCCAACTGCAGAGAGGTGTAAGACAGGGTGACGTTATATCCCCGAAACTCTTCACCGCTGCATTGGAAGACGTTTTCAAGCTTCTGGACTGGAAAGGATACGGCATTAACATCAATGGCGAGTACATCACTCACCTTCGATTTGCCGATGATATAGTCCTTATGGCAGAATCGCTGGAGGACCTAAGCACTATGCTCAATGACCTCAATAGTGCCTCCCAACGGATAGGTCTTAAGATGAACATGGACAAAACAAAGATCATGTTTAATGTCCATGTCACACCTATGCCGGTAGTTGTGGGAGCACTAAGCTCGAAGTTGTTGACGAATATGTTTACTTGGGACAAATAGTCCGACTAGGTAAGTCCAACTCGACCGAGAGGTCAATCGACGGATTCAACCTGGCTGGCAGCGTTCGGGAATTATGGCACATCTTCTCGTCAGGTATACCTCAAAACTTGAAAACGAGGCTGTACAAGTGCGTTGCCAGATGACCTACGGAACTGAGACGTGGTCCTTCACTGCTGGCCGGATGAGGAAGCTCAAGGTCGCTCAGCGAGCTATGGAGAGGGCTATGCTCGGGGTCTCACTGCGTGATAAACTTAGAAATGAGGATATCCGCAGTAGAACCAGAGTGACCGACATAGCCCAACAGATTAGTAAGCTGAAGTGGCAATGGCCGGCATATAGCTCGAAGAACTGACAACCGATGGGGAAAAAGGTTCTGAGTGGCGGCCTCGTACCGGCGGACGAAGTAGGTGTCCCCCACCAGATGGAGTGACGACCTGGTAAGACATGCAGGAAGTCGATGGATGTGGTGGCTCAGACCGTGCTTGTGGCTTTCTTGGGAGGCCTATGTTCAGCAGTGGACTTGTGAAGGGCTGTAATGATGATGATGATGATGATGTCAATCCCTACCACAGATTATATCGAATTCTCGAATTATATTTAAATTACAGAATTATTTTCATTAGGAGCTATTAAAATTAAAATGTGTAATGTTTACGCCGTCTTTTGCCGGCTTGTGGGACGTAAGCGCAGAAGCACTATTTACTGCAAAAATATTGGGTAATAGTGATTTTGACCAAATTATATCGCTTTAAATTGGTTTTGACCAAGAATGTTAGTCAAAACTATATTGGACTTATACTTTTTGAATTTTTAAAATTAAAAAGTTCAATTCTTTTAATATATCGTTATAATGTACGCGGCTCTATGGTGGTCCAATGGCCACCCCAGCTGCACCTTAACCTACCATCACTGATATTGCGAGTTTTGACCGATAGTCTGAACTTTAAATCGGGCATAACCACTTTTGACTCAGAACGTAGGTCATACTACTTATCATCAGTTTTGTCTGTAACTTAGTAATATTACAAACATTTCTTTCGTAACTATAGCACCTTCTGATTAATTTACAATCAATTGTAAATTATATACTTTATTTTCATATGTTTTAAAGATAGGAGTTAATAATTTTTACCTGTTTCATTTTTTTATATATTCTTTATATATATATTTTTAAGTTTAACAACACTGAAAACGAATTGAGTTAATTAATAATGTTAATAATAATTTTATAATTTAATTTATGTTTTATTTATAATTTAATTTCGTTAGTTCAAATATCTCTTTCTGTTCTTATTAAGTAAATTTCACTTTTTTAACTTAATAAGAATAGAAAGAGATATTTGAACTAACGTAAAAATATAAAATAGAGAGATAAGAACTTTTGTTTAAATTCTGTGTGTTCAGGATTCAAGGTTCTTAGCTATGTCTGTTTTATATTAAGAACCTTGAATTGAATAAATAATCTTTGAAAAATACTAAATTAAACAATCAAATCTTAATACTTTAAGCGAGTAATTCTTGTAAAAATATCTTTATTATATTCTTAAAACACTAAATATTAGGTCCTTACATATGAAATTCGCGTTTTGTACGGGAGGAATATAAAGTCAATTTTTTTTTGTAAAATATATTGAATTAATCAAAGTATGCACCGTTGTTATCTATGCACTTTTTCCATCTCACAGGTAGTTAATTGATCCCTTTACTAAAAAAAACAATGGGGGCGAGAATCAATAAACTCTTTGAAGGCGGTTTGGACTGCCGCGTCGGAGTTGAATTTTTTTCCGTGTAAGAAGTTCCGGAAAAAATGGTAATCTGTTGGAGCAAGGTCCGGGGAGTACGGTGGATGTCGCAGACATTCCAATTGTAGCTCATCTAACTTAGTGGTTGTTTGTTGTGCAGTGTGTGGTATTACGTTGTCGTGAAGCAGCAGTGGCCTAGAGCAATTGACCAATCTAGGTTGTATAGCAGCTAGTTCTTCCTTCATGATTTGCAGTTGCTGACAATAGATATCTGCCGTAATCGTTTGGCCGGATTTTAGAAAGCTGTAGTGAACGACACCGGCGCTAGTCCACCAAACACCCACAAGTAACTTTTTCTAAGTCAATTTTGTTTAGGCAGGATTTGGCTGGGTCTCCAGGGTTCAGCCATTGCGACGAGCGCCTGATTATCGTAAAGTATCCATTTTTCATCACAAGTAATGATTCGATTTAAAATCCCTTCATTATTGTGTCGGTTGAGCAAAGTAACACAGCATTCGACGCGTGTTTGCAAGTTTGATTCACTCAATTCATGAGGTACCCATCGTTCAAGTTTTTTTACTTTCCCGATTTGCTTTAAGTGGATTAATACAGTCTTATCACTTACCCCGAAGCTCGCAGCTATCTCTGAAGTACTTTGTGATGGGTCCGCTTCCACAATAGCCTTTAATTCATCATTTTCCACTTTGGTCTCCAGCCGTCCACGGGGTTGGCTCTGAATGCCGAAATTTCCAGAACGAAAACGTTGAAACCAAAAACGTACTATGCTTTCTTTTGCGACACCAGCGCCGTACACATTATTAATCCTTCGAGCTGTTTCTGCAGCACTGGTGCCACGGTAGAACTCGTACTCGTAAATATACCGATATTTCATGTTTTCCATTGTGCGGTAATAAGCGACGCCAAAGAATAAAATAATGAGGAAAAAAAACAAATGAATGACTGTTTTTAAAACTCAAATGTACCAGCTAAATGAATTTATAAATTTGAATTTGGAATTCTTAACCAAAGAGGAGATATTTCAGATCAAATTGGTCAGTACGACAAAACGCTAATTTCATATGTAAGGACTTAATATATTTAATATTTGTAATTGGTTTCTTGAACCTTATCTCTTATCTCTTTTAACTCTTTCCTTGTTGCATGAATTTCGTCCAAAGGTTTATGGTCCACAGCATTCACTTACCATCAGGTGGGCTGTTTCCACAGTCCGCCTGATTGTAAGTGCGATGTAAGCGCTCGTTAGTCACACTTATTTTACTAAAAAAAATTACATATCGTCAGTGCCACGAGAGGTGAGGTATGGAAATGTCCGGAAGTCTAGTAGCTTCCGATAGATGGTAGTATAACCATATGGTATATTCTTGATGCAAAACATCAATGTTGTTAAATATTCATGATGTTAAATATTCGTCGCATATACGCAAGACGACGGAAACGTTTTGCGCACACATCTGCATCTGCTGCCCCACCACTACCGGCTATCTCTTAGCAGCTCCTCCTCGAAAGAGGGAAACTCTTTTTCATATTTTTCCCATCAGACTATGCCTTGATCTCCACCTGATTGGACCCCCGTGTGCGTTACGCCGAGACATTGAGATCAGGAAAAACAGTCACCCGGGAACACACAGCCTTCCCAGTCCCAGCGATGGATCTGGTCTCGTAAAACAGACATCTTCCCTCCCCGCGGCTCCATCACCACCACATTTCCTGTGGTGACCCACCGCAGACCCACCGGAGTTGCGGAGGATAGAGAGAGTGGTGCATCGCCATACCAACCCTCCTCTTCCCCCGCAAGCCCACTCGGAGTGGCCACCTCAGGTCGGCATTTGATGTATTTATAAAAATTAATAAAAGCGTAAAATTTTTCAAGAATTAATAATATCCCATCAAAAATATAAATGGAAAAGTTCAAAGTCATGTACGGCTTGGCCGATGAATTAGTTTAGCGGCTTGGACGATTAAAGAGTTGAGATTGAACTGGTGCCAAGTTCCATAACAGTTATAGAAAAGTGAACGTTCTTCATTTAATTTAAAAGACTGAAGATACTTGGCCCTTTAGATCTAATGAAAGAACATTATGTGTTTCGTGAGATTTATTAAACCACCGCCAAGTGCCAATCAAATTGTGCTATTCTTATAATAATAAGATAGAGAAATTGTGTCCACATTATTTCTTTCTCTACTAATCGGTAATCTTTGTCTGTATCATTTATATAAACTATCATTTACAAGATGTACGAGTACACAGTGGAGTCCGATAGCTTTCATTCCTTCTGTCTGTTGCCTTAACCTTAGCTTTTATATCTACTTACATTGTAGGGTGCTATTGTCTTCTTTGTGTAGGGCCATTAGAAATTATTTTTCAATATTAAATAAATATATTGAAACTATTTTTTAGACTGCTTCCTTATAGACGAGACATTTTTGAAAATGTTTGGGTAACCGAAGAGCACTCAGTCCACCTGTTCGTAAGTTAATCGTGCTATCCTACCATACTCGTATGTCAGAGGAGTCACAGACAAGATTAATCTCCTATACGAAGATTCTGCAAGCCGCCGAAGAAGATTAGTCAATTCTTACAATCCGTCATGTGCAATATTCCCAAACAAGATGCAGGAGTGTATGTATAAGCTTGATTGTGAATATGGTCTCTCTTATATAAGACAAACAAAAGGATCCATAAAAACACGCTTAAAAGAATATATTATAGATGAATTGAAGCACCGACGCTTCGGGAAGTCTGCAGTATATCAACATGTCCAAGGTTATCCCAACCATTACATCTGATTTGACAGACTACAAAACTTCGCAAAATAACACCGATTCCTACGAAGGATGATTAGCGAGTCTATAGAAATTAAAAAATATCGTAATTTCAATAAAAAAGATGTCTGGGTGCTACCATCTGCTTGGGATTCCATAATTTTATTAATTAGCACCCAGATCAGACTTCAAGATGTAGGACTGTAAGCTCGTGCTGTGCTGTGTAGTTTGGACAAAAGATTAATATTTAAGAGTTTAAGATAGGTAGTCTTCATTAACTTTGAGATTGGGACGTCAAACACCTCAGTTCCCTCGTAATCATTGGTGCTGTAAAGCGCCTTAAACTTCGAGAATTAAAAAGTTAAAATAAAAACGCAATGAAATTTGTTAAATTTGTTTCATTTATAATAAATGCAGTTGCCACTCCTGAATATTAAGATAAAATGCCTCGATACCTGCAAAAAAGGTATCCGGTTCTCATCACAAATGAACACAGCAACATTATTCTGCGGTTTCACGGTGGTATTTTGTAAGAGCGTAGTCTTACTTAGATTGAGCCGACCCATTCCTCCTATGAGCTATGTATAAGTAGCTGTGGCGTGGCTTTACCACGTAAAAATATTACATCCTAAACCTACATATTGCCTCATGTTTGCCATAGTTGCCACGCTTAGCAGCAGTTAGGTAGACACTTTAGATCCCCTTGTAGTATTGTGGTGTGAATCTACTCAAAAATTATTTAAAAAAACTGTACCGGGGTCTACCATGTACAACCTTTTACTAGTATCTTATCATATAGAAGAAGACCCTGGTATATTTTCCAGATACAAGGGTCACACCAATGGCTGCGTCAAAGTTGTGAAAGTACAGCACTGCGATCTGCCTCGTGCCAAGTGTGTCAATTGTTTGAAATCCCGGGAAGGATTTGAGAGAGATTGAATCATATTATGCTTCAGCTATATGATTATGGTTGTATAGAACGAATGGGTCGGTTCGACCGAGGAAGGACCACGCTTTCAAAGAATACCAGCGGAAAATAGCACCTTAATACTTCTGTGTTTCGTATGGTGAGTGTAGAGAACCGGAGACCCTTTTTACTGGAAACGAGGCATTCCATCTTAGTTCTCAGGAGTGACAACGCATCTGCATTTTGATTCTTAATTGAGGATCACAATCAGTGTTTTTGATTGTATCATCATCATCATCATAATCATCATTAAAGCCCTTCACAAGTCCACTGCTGAACATAGGCCTCCCCCAAGGACTGCCGCAAAGCACGGTCCTGAGCCACCTACATCCATCGACTTCCTGCATATCTTACCAGGTCGTCACTCCATCTAATGGGGGGTCGCCCTACACTTCACCTACCGGTACGAAGCTGCCACTCGAGAACCTCTTTTCCCCATCGGTTGTCGGTTCTTCGAGCTATAAAGCTGGCCCATTGCCACTACAGCTTCCTCATTTCTCAGTTTATCATGCAGAGAAACACCGAGGATAACCCTCCCCATAGCTCGCTGAGCGACCTTGAGAGTCCTCATACGTCCAGCAGTGAAGGACCACGTCTCAGATCCATAAATTATCACTGGCAACACACACTGGTTGTACAATCTCGTTTTCAAGTTTTCAAGTATACCTGACGAGAAGATGTGTGGTAATTTCCCGAACGCTGCCCAACCGAGTTGAATCCGCCGATTGACCTCTCGGTTTAAGTTGGACTTACCTAGTCGGACTATTTGTCCCATGTAAACATGCTCGTCAACAACTTCGAGCTTAGTGCTCCCCACAACTACCGGTATAGGTGTGACATGGACGTTATACATGATTTTTGTTTTGTCCATGTTCATCTTAAGACCTATCCGTTGGGAGACACTATTGAGGTCATTGAGCATAGTGCTTAGGTCCTCTAGCAATTCTGCCATAAGGACTATACATACATACATAAACACTCACGCCTGTCACCCAGAGGGGTAGGTACATTTCGTCGGGTATATCTCAAAACTTGAAAAAAATAATGTACAACAAATGCATGTTGCCAGTGATGACGTATGGATCTGAGACGTAGTCCTTCACTGCTGGCCGTATGGGGAAGCTCAAGGTAGCTCAGCGAGAATGGGCCGGCCATACAGCTCGAGAAATCGTCAACCAATGGGAAAAAAGGTTCTCAAATGGCAACCTCGTACCGGTAAGCGAAGTTTAGGGCGCCCCCTCACTAGATGGAGTGACGAACTTGAAGCAAGAAGTCGATGGATGCCGGTGTCTCAGGATCGTGCTTTGTGGCACTTCTTGGGGAGGCCTATGTTCAGCAGTGGACTTTTTAAAGGCTGTAATAATGATGATGAATTTAAGCAAAAAAAAATGTTTTGTATTTTCGTGGCCACAAAGTTTTAGGAGCACGGGCACAATACCACAGTACGAAATTACTCGCATTACTTTCCACGATATGCCCGGGTATCTGCCAGCGGTTGGTATATATTTGAATTATATATTCTTTTTTACTTAAGGTTCTCTTCAATTGTTTCATTAATACAAAGACATTACAATGATTTGTATTGTGTTTTATTTCCTATTCCTATTATTATTCCATTTATCGATAAGCCAACAAAAGCATTTACTAGTAAGTACTTGAATCTAGTTACTTAAGAATATTCCTATTTTCTTATTTTTATTACTATTTTTTAGGATAAAGGTAACAAACGAGCACAACGTCCACCTGATGGTAATTGGATACTGTGGTCCCATAGACATCTACATTTATCCTCGATTAATAATCAAATTGCAGATAAGTTGTCACATCTGAGGAATAAGATAAGAATGCCTCGTATTCATTAAAAATGGTATCTACTACTTTGCTCTAAACCTAGTTTTAGAGCACACAATTCACCTGACATAAAGATATTGCTGTTGCCCGTAGACATCTACATCTATCCTCGATTCTGAAGTGTCTATTGATCAGTAACAAAATTCTCCGATTCTCGTAACTCACTATCATAGCAGCCTATCAAAAGTCCACTACTGAACATAGGACTGCCCGCTAGGTTAACTCACAGGGGGATATTTGCCATAGTTGCCACGTTTGGCATGTGGTTTAGCAACCACAGTTTTTAATTTTTAAGTTGTTATTAGAAAGATGCTGCAGCTCATCTCCTGTTTTGTTTTCCCCTATCTCCTCTTACAACACTCACAGGATGATATGGGCTAGTGAATATTCTTACACCGCCAGAAACAATTTTCACTGCATCAAACACAGCAGTTATGAGAATATTTCTGTGTTACGCTAGTATAATTACAGGCTGTGAGACATTCTATCTTAGCCCTCAAGGATTTGAACAATGCTTAAATTCTAGTTTTTTATTTATTTTTTAAACTGAAGTGACAAACGAGTCAACCTGATGGTAAGTGGCTAATGTAGCCCATGGACACCTGCAACCAACACATAACGCTACAAATGCGTTTTCACCTCTGAGAGTTAAGATGGAATGCCTCACAGCCTACGATTCTAGTGGCTCTCTTTTTCCGTCGGACCGTAACACAGCGGTGCACTTTCTGGTGGTTGGCAATATAAATAGGTACCCACCCATATAGACTTAAATCAAATCAAATCTGTTTATTTTGTGAACATAGGTTAATTTACAGATCTCGATATGTACATAATAAAATACAAGGTAGGTTCTCTATGAACCGCCAGTAGGCATACAAAATATAAAATTAACAAGTGCAACATTCATTAAATTAAGCAGATAAGAAGAGTCCTACGACCTAGTATCTAAGCAAAACAAAAAAATAATCTGTGATTGCGTTAAGCAATTTGTTTAACCGGAAAATATGTCCTTGATCGAAACTGACCAAAATGATGTTATCATGTGAATTCTTTATTAATAATAATACATTGTAATGGTTTTATGTAAAATTGCTTAAGACCAAAAAAAAAACCTTTAAAGAAATTACCTTTGAGGAAATGTGTAGGCAAGTAAATTATGCTGACGACAACATTGGTTAGGATGCCTTACCTGTGTCACTCGTTTAGTCTCTTTTAATCAATGAACACATTTATCTGTCACGTCCGAACTGAATTTCACCACAATCACAATAAATTAAAACGAAAATAACCTAACGATTGAGACTACCGATTGCAAAAGTTAACTGGCTTATTTTTAGGTTTCAATACACCATTTAATTACCGACAGGAAGCATCGCTTAGCATAATTAACAAAGCTTACTTAATTAACTATAGTTTATAAGGTCAATGTAAATAAGCTCTTATTGAAACTATAGCAAACAGCACTGTAACTGTACCAAATAGCAGCAAAGTTATCGTAGTTGGTTAAAATACACCATTTAATTAGTGGCAGGAAGCATTGCTTAGCATAATTAATAAAGGTTATTTTGTTAACAGTAGTTTATAAGATCAATGTAAATAGCATCTTCTAGAAACAATATCTACAAGAACTGTAACCATACCAAATAGCACCAAAATGCTTCTGCGTCCCGTACGTTGAGGCCAAAACTTCGTAACTCATTCCAGTTTCAGCACTCGTGTTATTGCGCCGGGCTCAACGTGCTTGGAATGTAATATAGGTACACGTACAATGTCCAGTTAATTTATAGGAACGTCTATAGCCTCGTAACGTTCAAAACGATAGTACAAAATCAAGTGAAAAGGTTATTAATGAACTAGAAATGTTATATCAAAATAAATTATCTGTAACTATAAGTATACGTGGTAGAGCCACGCTGCTGCTATATTATGGTTGTAGCACAAATGAGTCGAATCAATCTGGGTTGATTCGACGCTCTCACAGAAAACCATCGTGTAATAACAGCTAAATATAATGCTGCTGTGTTTCATATGGTGAGTGTAGAGAACTGGAGACCCTTTTTACTGGAAATGATGAATTCCATCTTAGTACTCAGGGGTGACAACGTATCTGCATTTTGATTGTTAATTGATGATAGATGTAGTTATCTATAAGCCACAGTATCCACTTTTAATCAGGTAGACTATGAGCGTTTGCTGCTGCATTTCTTACCCTTACTTCTATCTTTATATCTAAAATTATTTTTTAAGTGTTTTGCAACTGAACTCATAACAATGGCTGGACTTTGTTGTCTAATCGGCGACAGTTGGAGAAGTATTTAATGGAGTACTTCTCCAAATGTCGCCGATTCATTACTCAAACAGAATGTTAATACCTGTTTAAAAGAATTTAGATTTGAAAAAGTATTACCACAAGATATTGTAAAATATTTCAAAACCCTTGATGTAAAGAAAACCGCAGACTTATGGGGGATTTCCGTTACAGTTATTGCATCCATAATAGATTTAATTGCACCTCATCTTGCTATTATTTTAATACTAGTATCGAATCTGGTCTGTTTCCTGACTTAATAAAACATAGTAAAATAATAGCTTTATTTAAATCTGGTAGTACATTGGACCCCGCTAATTTTAAACCTATTTCTGTACTACCAACTCTCAGTAAAATTATTGAAAAAATAATTTTAGATCAATTGTTAATTTTTTAAATAAAAATAAATCACTCCATAAAAATCAATTTGGTTTCACAAGAGGTTGCTCGACGACTGACGCAGGTTTCGAGCTTATGAAATATATTTTAATGCCTGTAAGAGTTCACAAGATGCCTTAGGTATTTTTTGTGATCTTTCAATGGGATTTCGATTGAGTTCATCATGAGATATTAATCAGGAAACTACAACATTAAGGTGTCAAAAATATTGCGCTTAGACTTATTATTTCATATTTAAATAACAAAACTCAAAAAGTCGTGATCAATGGTAAAGGTTCCTCCGGATCAGAGGTATCAATGGGCGTTCCTCAGGGCTCGATTCTTGGCCCATTCCTGTTCTTAGTCTATATTAATGACTAACCTTATCTTGTAGGGGATAATCACGATATAGTATTATTTGCTGATGATACCTCTTTAATATTGAAACTCAAACAAACAAAACACTCAAATTAATTTTGACAATGTAAATAATGCTCTATCGAAATTAGTACATTGATTTAACGCCAACAATTTGCTCTTAAACGGCAATAAGACAAAGTGTATTAAATTTACAATACCTAATGTTAAACATTCAAATACCAATGTGCTCTTAAATGGGGAGGAGTTGAATATTATGGATACCATTTCCTGATGTTACTACTGACGCGAAGCTTAAAAGGGGTCCCCATATATCTAAATTAGCAAGCAGACTTAGTACTGCAGCATATGCTGTAAGAAAGATTAGAAGTCTCACCATTGTTGAGACAGCTAGATTAGTTAGTACAAGTAGCTAAGTCTGCTGACCATGAACTGTTGGTAGAAGACATACTGCATGTGGCAAAGGTCGCAAAGCTCAACCCAAAAACTGATCGAGCCCGCACAGTAGTAGTAAAGCTGCACAGCGTGCGGCAGCGTGACGCACTGATGGCCGCGATCACTACTTACAACAAAAGGAACCCAACCAACAAATGAAATCGCTGATACTGTCCACAGTTACATAAAATCTGTGGATGAAAGAGAAAATATAAAACACCTTCTTCTATACTGCGACTGTTGCCCTGGGCAGAATAGAAATCGCACTTTCCTGTTAGATTCATACTAATTTTTTTTCCTTTTGTTCTTGTCATTTCATTTAGTTTCTTATCTGGTTACCTGCTGCCAGGAGAACCATACTATAATTGATAGAGTATAGTTGATATAAGACTACTGTTATTTTTAGAATTTAAATTTAAGTTCGTTTTATAGAAGTTTTCTTTTTGTTACGTACAGTTTTATGAATGCCTATGAGGTAAATTTTATTTTAATTGTTAATGTTACTATTTTTGTAAACATATTCACATTTTATATTGATTATAATAATTAATAGGACTAAATACTTAAATTTGTGATCTCAATGTTCTTAAAACACATAGTATTATTATTGTGATATACTAGTAGATTTATAATACCTAACTAATGCTAATACTGTGTACATAAGTGTTGCTTTGTTAAAATAATAAAACTCAAGACAGCTTAAGTGCATTTTATTTACATTCTTTAATAAAATATTAATCCAATTTTCTGTATAAATGTCGTTTATGTCATAATTACGGAAAAAAATATATTAAATTAATATTTAAGTTGTTTTGCCTCAACAAAGCAACTTTTACTCTGATATAAATTCTAAAAAAGATATATATTACATTTTTACCGTACCTTCCTTAATCAAAGCTTGTCGGTTATTAAATTTTTCCCGTCTTTACTTTTAAGGAAAATTTTACTAAGCGACACTAACTTTAAAACTAAGCATTATTTTTAATAGTTACGTATACTATAATGTAGATAAAAAAAATAAACAAATAAATTTCTAAGAACTAGGTTTTTGGACCATTACAAGAATTTACACGATATTTTTTTCTGAAAATTCAAACTTTAAACAGCTCTACTGTAAAGTTAGTCTGACGTCGCTTGGATAATTTTCCTTTCCAGCGTCGTATTAACTTTGGAATCGCAATATACTTATGAAAGTGTAATGTAAGTACATAAAAACATAAATAGTTTTGATAAGAATAAAGATGTTCATACATTAAACACTAGGAACAAACATAAGTTTGTAATACCAGTTACTAGACTCCACAGAATTAGTAATTAATTTATGGGGCAATTTGTACGCTTTTACAACAAAATCCCAGAAAATGTACAAAATTTGTCAATAAATAAGTTTAAACGTTTTATTAAAGAAAAGTTGTACAAAAAGGGTTATTATAATATCAAAGAATACATGAAAAAAAAATTCCTGGAAATGAGAGGTGATCGCCACCATGCTGGTAAAAGTTTTGTAAAATAGTTTTTTTTTTATAAAACATAATGAACAAACGAACTTTAGTCCACCTGATGATAAGTGATATCTTCAAACAAAGAATATAAGTTGTCATATCTGAGAAATAAGATGGAATACATTACAGCCTGTAAGATATTCTCTATTGAAATTTCGATGTTTTTAATTTCAATAAACTCGCGAATATGACGGACGGGGATGATCTTGAACATGTACACAGACTGCAGAATTCCCCGAGCGTCAGTGCTATGTTTTTTACGGGGGTTTTAAACGCCCAGACGTCCTGGACAAACTAATTACGACCCATCGAAATTGCACTGCCAGACATTCCTTCCCATAGATTGCCTCTCAGGAGGGATTTTTTATATAATAAGGGTGACAAACCAGCACACAGTCCATCAGTGTACGGGCGGTACCTCGGTGTGTATGTGGTGATCGCCGGCACCGACGTTGCGCAGTAGGCAGGTGCGCAAGATGGCGTGCGGCGAGGGCTCACACGTCGCCGCGCAGAACTCCGAGATGCGCGGATCCTCGATGCTCACGTAGGCGAAGAACTGCAACACGGAACGAAACACTGCTCAATATATCTACAATGTCAAACGTGGCAGTTATAATGGTAATAATTTCCAATTTCGTTTCACGCAACTAGAACACTGTAGATCTATTGAGGAAACATCGAATTCCTAATGGCGTAAAACTTAGTTTTTATCTTAAACTTTGTCACAAGTTTTATTTGTATCTCTAAAAGACAGTGATGCCCAAAATCGGTCTTGGTCTTGCAGTCTTGGTCTTGTTCTTGCATTTTTGCAAGACCAATATCTAGACCAAGACCTCCTAATTTTAGCAAGATCAAGGCCAAGACTGACCGTGCAAGATTTGAGCAAGAACAAGACTAAACCTGCGAGACTCTTGCGTCTTGCAGTTAGGACTGAGTGTCGTTTCAGGGAGTATAGGAGTTCGGGTATACGCTTAGGGACTCTATGAGACGCAAAAAAATATATTTAAAAAATTTGGAAAATTGGACTTATGCGCATTACGAACAATACCATAAAAATACATGGCGAATGAAAATATCCATTAAAAGAAAAAAGAGTGCATTCCTAGTTTTGACCATCGGCACTTTGATAGTGCGCGGCGTCTTGTTGTCGGCATCATCAAAGGTTGGATACTGACCTGTCAATGAAATTTTTCAGCTATTCGAAAGTACAAGGTCAAGATACACACGCAGGTGGCTTCTATTGATATCGCATACAATCGTCGCCGCCGCGCCGCACGCACAACATTTGACACTGTTTGATTGCCGTCACAGAGTAGAAGTTCCAAAGAATTAAATAAGTTTCCGGGTGCTCAGAATGGACACAAATACATTATGCTGATCTCGCAAGGAATATTGTAATTAGATAATGGTAAGGATAGGTAGATATCGTAATAATTTATTCTAGTAAGTATTTATTATAATATTAACTATATGGGTTTATAATAATTACTTACTATTATTATTATTATTACCTAATAGATAAACATGTTCAATAAGTTTACTGCAAATCTCGATTTTTGGAAGTGTGTGTTTTTAAAACACAAAGTGCTCGAATATGTCATCACCCATTTGATAAATATTGTAGACACTTTTAACACACTTGAAACGTGTAAAAATTTTCTACAATGCTAATCGAATAATATAAAAAGCGTGCATATAGTAAAAAGCGTGCAATAAGATCTATGTACTGCTTAGGAGTTTGAGTATCTCTGAGAGAACTGATATCTTGACTTTTGCATCACAATATATTTTTTCAAATATCATGTATGTACGACAAAATATTCACTTACATGTAAAGAATAGTGATTTGCACAATTTTTAGAGTAGAAATAAAAATAAAAAGTATACAATTCGTTCTTGGGTAGCGGTTTACGCTTTTATAACAAGATTCCAAAAGAAATATTAGATCTTTCATCTTTTCAATTTAAGTCGCATATTAAAGCTTGAAATGATTATCTTAATGACAAAAATGCTTGGAACTGACCTCTCGTACTACACAGGACTAACTAGAAATTTCTATACCGATTTGGTATCTACATATACATTTGACATTTTATGTTTGACTTATCGCTTTACATAATTATTATTGTAAAAATATTTTAAAAAGAGCAACTACTGAGTTTCTTACTTTCTTCCATGATTCTTCTCAGTAGAATCATGGAAGAAATGACCCTGACCATGGAAAAGAAAAATATTGGGAAAAACAGTGATTATATGACTATTCAAAAGTGTATTTTTAATTCCTACTTGAATAAAAATATTTGAATTTTGAATTTCGAATGAGTGAAGTTATATTCACGCATTTTGTGTTTTAAAATCACACACTTCCAAAAATTGATTAGCAGTGTCGGTATAAACCGACAGTTAATAATAACTTCTATCGTACTCTGGTAGTTAGTAAGTACCTAGATAAATGCAGCAAGTAACGTACCTAGGCAAATTTAATTTAACTAACGTAGATTAATTTCATCACAAGAAGAACATAATATAAACAATTTTTACATATTTACATTTCATTGTTACGTAGGCACACTATACCTATCTGGCGACGCATTTGTTTTATTAATCTTCCGAAGAATCATTATTTTTACCAAAGGATACCTAACTTTCCTTTGTCGGTCTTTCGGCGTGTACTTACAAATAGTAGTATTTATTTTAATTCCAGTCATTCGAAATTGAGCTTTGCTTTGAGTCTAATGTATTAATTGTTTTTACTCTAATCCTTGTTGTTCTCGGAGTGATAAGTTTACAATTTCACATGAGTGACGAAGAGTCACATAGTTCTAGTCGGAGTAGTGTTGAGAGTTGAGAGTTGGAGTTATAGATCTAATAGACCTAAAAGCAAATTTGATGAGTTTTTCGATATAATTCATGCATCCCAAATTACTTTGTGTAAATTGTGGCAACATAAAAAGGTTGAAATAAAAATGAAAAACAGAAACACTTCAGTCTTAAGGAAGCATCTAATATCTTTCCACAAAAAGGAATCACAAATACTTCTTCCTGAAAAACCAAAATTAAGTGGAGATATCACAAGCTTTTTAATAACCGCCGGAAAAAGTGGACAGGTAAGAAAAAATATACTTATCACAGAATTACATACCACATATATTATGTAACTAGCGGCCGCCCGCGACTTCGTCCGCGTACAATATCTGATTTCCTATGAGATTATGAAATTTTCCCCTTCAAAAGGCCTACCTAAGTATATAGAGGCTATATAGGTAACGCTTAACTATGCAAGTATTTATTATTGTCATCTGAATCTGGATCTTGTCTTCAAGGCTTAGTTATTGACGAGTACCTAAGTAAGCTCAGAGCCGTCAGCTCGGAAGACATTTTAGAGTGGTGGAGGACGCATGAGACAGACTATCCGACTTTATCGAAGATGGCCCGCGATTTCCTTTCAATACCTGCAACTTCAGTACCTGCTGAGAAATTATTTTCTAAAGCATCACTAGTAATTAGAAAACATAGAAATAGGTTAATGATGAGTAAGCCAGATAGTTCATCATCATTACAGCCCTTCACAAGTCCACTGCTGAACATAGGCCTCCCCCACGGAACGCCACAAAGCACGGTCCCGAGCCACCTGCATCCATTGACTTCCCGCATGTCTTACCAGGTCGTCACTCCATCTTGTGGGGGAACGCCCTACACTTCGCTTGCCGGTACGAGGCTGCCACTCGAGAAACTTTCTTCTCCAACGGTTGTCGGTTCTTCGAGCTATATGGCCGGCCCATTGCCACTTCAGCTTACTAATCCTTTGGGCTATGTCAGTTACTCTGGTTCTACTGCGATATCCTCATTTCTAAGTTTATCACGCAGAGAACCCTGAGCATAGCCCTCCATAGCTTGATGAGCGACCTTGAGCTTCCTCATACGGCCAGTAGTGAAGGACCACGTCCCAGTTCCATATGTCACGCACTGGTTGTACAATTTAGTTTTGAGGTTTTGAGGTATGCCTGACGAGAAGATGGGTCGTAATCTCCCGAACGCTGCCCAGCCGAGTTGAATCCGTCGATTGACCTCTCGGTCGAAGTTGGACTTACCTAGTCGGACTATTTGTCCCAGGTAAACATATTCGTCAACAACTCGAGCTTAGTGTTCCAATAACTACCGGCATAGGTGTGACATGGACATTAAACATGATTTTTGTTTTGTCCATGTTCATCTTGAGACCTATCCGTTGGGAGACACTATTGTGGTCATTGAGCATAGTGCTTAGGTCCTCCAGCGATTCTGCCATAAGGACTATATCGTCAGCAAATCGAAGTTGAGTGATGTACTTGCCACTGACGTTAATACCGTATCCTTTCCAGTCCAGTAGCTTGAAAACGTCTTCCAATGCAGCGGTGAAGAGTTTCGGGGATATAAGGTCACCCTGTCTTACAACTCTCTGCAGTTGGATAGGTTTCGTACTCTGGTTCTGTACTCGGATAACCATCGTAGCCCTACTGTACAAACACTTTAGCACCTCGATATATCGACAGTCCACTTGGCACCGCTGAAAAGACTGCAGCACCGTCCAAATTTCGACGGAAACAAAGGCTTTCTCATAGTTCACAGACGCCAGACATACGAGTAGTGGCAAATTGTACTCTTTGGACTTCTGTACAATTTGCCGAAAGGTATGTATGTGGTCTATGGTACTAAAGCCTTTTCGGAAACCGGCTTGTTCGGGAGGCTGGAAGTCGTCGAGTCCGCATGCGAGACGATTCGTAATGACATGATGAAACAGCACGTAGACGCGGCTCAGAAGGGAAATCGGTCTGTAGTTCTTCAAGAGAGCGTTGTCGCCTTTCTTAAAGAACAAGACCACCGCACTTCTGCTCCATGCCCCCGGTGTAGTGCCACCATGGAGGGCGGAATTAAAGAGCTTCTAAAGGACAACAAGTACCGGTTTTCCACCCGCTTTCAGAAGCTCCGCTGTAATTCCATCCTCGCCTGGGGCCTTGCCGTTTTTAAGGTGCTGGAGAGCCATTCTAATCTCGCTCAGACTGACGTCCGGAATATCATCGGAATAGTGTCGGATAAGACTTGCTCTTGGATCGTTACTCACACTTGCGTGTGGCTCCAACGATGATGTGTACAGCTGCCCACAGAACCTCTCAATCTCACTCAAAATCACAGGTGTCCCGGAAACGACGCTGCAACACTCGGTCTTCAGCTTCGACAGTTGGCTCTTTCTGGCAGACAGATCTCTAGCAAAGACTTTGGAGCCCTGGTTCCGCTCGATCGCTTCTTTTTTGTTGCGTAAGTCCCGCCGCATGCATTTGGAGATCTGTCTGTTCAGTTGCCTGTATGCTATCAAATCTACTGAAGATTGCAGCTTCATTTCCCGTCTAACAGCCATAAGATTAAGAGTGTGATCGGAGAGTTTTTGTGTTCTTCTGCTTCGGGTCTTACAAAACTTAGCTCCGACCGCATGGACAGTTTCCACGAGCTTGTCATTCATATCGTCCACTGCATTGCAATCTTCTAGGCACTGAAAACGGTTTTGTAACTCGAGCTGAAAGGTTTCGGGACTTTGGATTAGAGCACGAGGGGGACGGAGCGTTGACTTCATTAGACGACAAAGTAAGCCAGATGGTTACTTTGTATTAATTTTGGTCAAAAGAATTAATATAAAGTAACAGTAATGTCAAAGCTATTGTGTACTGTTATGTAATTTAATTTGTATTTTATTTTATTTTTTATTTAAATAAATGGTAAATTGTATAAATTGTATAACTTTTTTATTCCATTTCATATAAGGTGAGGGTCTATCAATCTCTTTCTAGACAGATAATGTTCTTTAAAATACAGTGAAATTAATGTCATTAATTTGTTTTTTATATGTTTTAACCATGTTTTAGCACATGTAAACTTATTAAATGTAAACGTTTATTAAGAAACAGACTGACTCCCGTGGCCGTGGGACACTGTAGATAGCTCAGTTGGTTAGAGCATCGACACGGATCGCTTAGGTCGTGGGTTCAAACCCCACCCGGTGTCAGTTGATTTTTCAAATTTCTCATTAAATGTTTAGACATTTATTAATTTTGTTGGTCTTTACAATGGCTATGTTAATTCAAGCTCAAAATGTACCTACTCTGTAAAGTTGTTCTAAGATCTAAAGTAACGTTTAATAAATAGCAATATGCTAATAGGTAATTGCGAGACTTGCGAGACTCTTGCTGCAAGACCAAGACCAAGACTGGGAGTGCAATACCATGTCCAAGACCAGTGGCACAAGACCAAGGCCAAGACTGGCTAAGTCTCGTCTTGTTCTTGCATTTGATCAACACTACTAAAAGATAAGCTACGAGGAAGTGTTAATTTATGGAAAACATTAATCCTCAATTAATAATATGCAAAAATACAGATGCGTAGTTACCCCTGAGGACTTAGAAGGAATGTCTCGTAGGTCTCGGGGAGGGGTGTTACACCTTGCATCCATTACCCATATTACAAAGGGTATTCGGTTCTCGACCACCATATAAAACACAGCAGCATTAAGTTGCTATTTTACGTCGGTATTTTGTGAGAATGTGGTCATTCCCCGGTTAAGCCGACGTATAGGATGTTCACCATAGTCTTACGCTTAACAGGCGGGCAGAAAAGTTTTAGGTGTTGTCAGGAAGATGCTGTTGCCCAACTCCTGCTTCAGTTTAACTGACTGAGCTGTCGCTTTACGAACCCCACGGTATGATATAAATCTCTGACGCTGCAACTACTCGACGTGACGTATACTAAATTTTACAAAATATCTGATAGCTTCAGCGCTTTACTACGTTCATTAATCAGCGCTTAATAATGTCACCTAATAATGATTGATTTAAATCCTCAGCGGTTGGAATAAACAGATTGCCTGATAGCATTTCCAACTTAATTTCAATAATAGTTGGATTATCTATGTCGCTCATGTAGATTGGGTAATTGCGCAATGAATTAGGATATTATATATTGTGGGAATATATAATAGGCTAAATACATACTTTATTATGAAACTTAAGTGACAAACAAACTTACAGTCTGCCTGATGGTAAGTGGCTACATAGCCCCATTCCTTCATTAATTCCTTTATTAAAGCCGATCAAAAGTGTTTCATCTCCGTGAATGAAATAGCTGAAAGCCGTTGGTCCTGCGCCTGATATCTCTCCGGTCGTGTCGGCATGCCTTTCTACGGACTAGAGAGTGAGAGAATGGAAAGCTATATATCAGTCCGAGCTAATCTTCGGAATGGATGAATTGATTGTGATGAAACTGCATGAACAGATACAGAGCAATACCAGGAGTAATCTAGGCTAAATTTTATCTGAAAACCATGCAGGACTTTTTGTGAATAACTGTTAAAAGAAAATGTTTTGATGATTATCTCATAAACAATAAAAGAAGTGACTTACAATACTTTTTTTATTTACAATTTTACAGAAAAAAGGTACTTACACAATATTATCTTCTATCTCATAACGGCTTGGTTGAAATCAATTGTAACATGCTTTTACTTCAATAATATTTAAAAACAAAACTTTTTTTTACGTGGTAGAGCCATGCTGCAGCTATATTAGTAGTATAGTTGTAGTACGAATGGGTCGGCTCGACCGGGGAAGGACCACGCTCTCACAGAATACCAGCGTAAAATAGCAGCTTAACACTGCTGTGTTTCGTATGGTGAGTGTAGAGAACTGGAGACCCTTTTTACTGGAAAAGAGGCATTCCATCTTAGTCCTCACGGGTGACAACGCATCTGCATTTTGATTATTTATTGAAGATAGATGTAGACACAGCAACCACTTACCATCAGGTGGACTGTGTGCTCGTTTGTCACCCTATCCTATAAAAAAAAAAAAAATATTTGCTCAAGAATAAGGTGATAAGGCCTTTTTACGATTTTTTTAGGTTTCCGTAGTTACACAACAAGGAACCCTTATAGTTTCGCCATGTCCGTCAGTCCGTCCGTCCGTCCGTCCATCCGCAGTTTTGCTCAGAGACCCTAGGTGGTACAAATCTGTAATTTGGCATAGTTGTAGATATTAATCACGCCTAGAAAACTGTGAAATAAAATCTTAAAAATCATTTTTATTTTGGGTACTTCCCATACAAGTAAATGGAATATGATTTTTTTTACCCGTCTATTCTATCATGTGTGTGGAACAACATCTTTTCAATTCAGGGGTCCGTTTGCGAAATATTTAGCTTTAAAGTGGTATTTTTCATTAGAGTCATGTGTCTCCCCCTCTACCAACTAAACCGCTGTTGTGAAATGTGAAATGCATACACAATAGTAGTGTATATAATGAAGTTAAAAGAAAAACTATCACAGCTATATAGAATTAAGAAGTTAACGAGTAATAGTCGACCAACTTATAAGATGCACTTGAATTAGTAAAAATTTCGTTACAACTTTATAGAAAATGACCTAAAACTAGCTGCATTAATAACTTTGTAATGTTATTGTAAACTGTTAAAAATATTTTATGAAGAAAACGACTTATATGCATTACTACTATTAGCTATACTTTTCCATTTGCGGGATATATAAGGTATTATTATCAAAATTGAAAAGTTTTTTTATTCTTTTTTGAATACCACTCCCATAAGGCTGATTTGAAAATAAGTCCCTCAGTTACGATCTTCATATTTGGGCCCATTTTTAGTCGTTATAGAGGTCAAACCGCGAACTCACTTATTATGCTCATTAACAAGGGAGCCCACGTATTGTGACAGGCAACTACGGAACCGTACCTCTACATTGTTCGTGGTCCGACACGCACTTGGCCATTTTTTTTATAGAATAGTTCTATTTTATAGAATAATAAATATAAAAAAGAGCACACGGTCCACCCGGTGGTAAGTATATGCTGTGACACATAGACATCTACATCTATACTCGATTAAGAATCAAAATGCTACGTTGAAAATTTTACGTAAAAAAAAACGAAAAATTGAAAATGATGCGTTGTCTTACATGAGGACTAACATGGAATGCCTCGTTTCCAGTGAAAAGGGTCTCTGATTCTCGACACCCACTCTACGAAACACAGCAGAATTTAGCTGCTATTTTACGGTGGTATTCCGTGAGAGCGTGGTCTATCCCCGTTCGAGCCGACTCATTCGTGCGACAAATACAAACCTTAATATAGCTGCAGCGTGGTTCTATCACGTATAATTAAGATCTTCAATATTTATTTTAGACATTTTCCCATATCATAGATAGTTTTTAAGATAATAAACTGAGTTTAAAATCTATTTGCAAGTTTTTTGTTCTATCTGCAGTTGTACACGGATAAAGTCGCGGCTAAATGCCGCTGATATTTCGCTTACGGAATTTCCCGATACGTACAAACTCACGGTGGAGGGAGTACGCCTCGCAGCGCGGTGCGACGGTGCAATTAGCTGCGATGAATGAGCATACCATATTTATTTTAATAATGTTTTAAATAAGTCGCGTTGGGATTCTTGCTGGTTATTCGCAGGACAGAAGTATTTTTCCAAACCAGTGGTAAAAGCATAATTGACGTTCATAAGTGTTCTTGTCTATATACATTTAAATAAAATTGAAGTGTCTGTCTGTAATATTGAAATAGACTGGCTTTTATTGAGTTCGGGAGGTTATGTGCATGCTATTAAGGCATATACACGGTTAATCGCGTAATGGCGGTTTAAGAATATCCATTACCCCATATCGTCCCAAGGGTGTCGTAAGAGGTAACAGAGGGAAAATGAAATGGGAGATGAGCAGCAGCATCTTCCCTCAAAATAATAAAAAACTTTGAACAACATAGATTAAAGACAAGGCGTATTTAATTGCCAAATGGCCACACGGGGTCGCCTGACACACGGGCATGCATTCGCTGTCAACCCGCCACGGGCGTCATGACTCTTGAGGGGTACTGTAGAGAGGTTTGTCTGCATGATAAAGTTAGAAATGAGTATATCCGCAGTAGAACCAGAGTAACTGACATAGCCCAACGGATTATTAAAGTGAAATGGCTGGCCATATAGCTTGGAAAACCTATAAACAATAGGAAGAAAGGTTCTCGAGTGGCAAACCTCGTACCGGTAAGCGAAGTGCAGGGCAGCCTCCCACTATATGGAGGGACGACATGGTAAGATATGCAGGAAGTCAATAGACGCAAGTGGCTTAGGACCATGCTTTGTGGCATTCCTTGCGAAGGCCTATATCTATATCTATATATATATATATAGGCCTTGTGAAGGGCTATAATGATGATGATAATGACGCCAAATGTACTTACTACGAATACTCAATCTTTATTCCTCTTCACGTATTCTTATACGCTTTTCTCACTCATACACACACATACACACACACACACACACACACACACACACACACACACCCACACAAATAAGTCGCAAATAATACTTACCACTATGCAAGTTACTATTAGGTAAGAGTGAATAGGCTTTTGTTAAGTCAGTGCGCTTCACCATCTTAGGTTACATAACCACTTACCATCAGGTGGGATTGTAGTTAAGCTCTGGCTAAGAATAGTAAAATATAAAAATTTACCGTGTGAAAGTTTCCATATAGATATTATTTTTCTAACCTACAAAAAATGTATTACTTGTGACACATGAGTAAAGAAACCTTTCTTAACTCATGTGCTTGTGATGGGAATATTTATATAAGAATAAAGGTTGTCTCACACGGGACAGTAATAATATAGTATTATATATTTCAGTATCTGCGCATAAAAACTTTTAAAATCTCTGAATCCCGGGGTATGTCCATATTAAGAGGCTGAATAGAGACAAATTGATCTGCATGGGGTCGTCTTATGATTTCACATCGTTATCGAAAAAAATTGTACTTACGATTGAGCGTATTTAAGGTGGCGGTTTTCAAAACACGATTCCACAAAATTCACTCAATAGAAAATAATTGCAAAGTAGCTTCTGAAAATACTTAAATTTTCAACTTTCGCAGATTTCCAAAAAATAATGTTGAGTCTAATAAATACAATTATGTGTCACATGTTAATAAAGCTTTACTTTAATTTAAATAATTTATTTTGCCCTTCTATACCAAGTAGCTTTAGTTTTTTCTGTCACTCCTATTGAATTTGACAGTGCTCGCTGAAATTCAGCGTGGATCTGAATCGCGCACTGACCCGGCTGTTAAGATATTGCAAAAATAATCGAAAATATTTAATTTTACTTTCATGCCGAAGACTATCTTGCTATATTTTATTACGGTTAAATGTTTTAAAGCAAGTATTTACAAATGTTTTCATTATTTTGTTATTCAATTGTTTACAGTTATTATCACATTTAAGCTTATATTAGAAACATTAACCGGATATTTTGCAAAAGCGAAACCTATCCTACCTAATTTTTACGTCGTTTTATCAGCAACATTCTTAGTTTTGGATAAAACAAACCTTGTCTGTTTCAAAGAAACACGACTAAGTTCGTATTAAAATAAATGCACGTCATTACAAAATTTCTATTTAAAACAAAAACTACCGATGGGACTTCTTAAAAAGTTCAAATTTTTATCTCGAATTAAATTTAATAAATGTGGAAGGTCTTTTATCTTAATTATAATTTTCATCAAAAATAGCATAGACTTATAAAATTCATACACACGGTCAATCATACTGAAGTTGATCAATTGTATTATAAAATATTTAATAGACTATTTCCAGTATAATGAGCCAATTATCATCATTAATGTATGACTGGCACACTTAAAAGTTTTATCAGATGGCTAAATGATTAACTATCATTTTATGATAAGGTCATCATTTTATGATAAGGTCATGCTTTTCTATAAAAAGCTGCAAGAAATTTTAAATAACGGACCTCTTGGTTTGTTTTACTGTTCACTTAATTAGCGAAAAACAAGATGGACTGATCTCAAAGTTTACTTTCTTGTGTAAAAAGTGCTATTTAGAATTTTATGCAGATGATAATTAAAGTTTCTATGTAAATAAGTGTAACAAAGCAGGTATTATATTCATTGGTAGCGGCCATACATATTTGGAACAGTTTTCTGCAGCACTACGCCTACGAATTATTTCAAATAAGAAATGGCAAAGCCAGCATCATTTTCTCTACAGAAACCGGCAAAGTGTTGCTCAAGGCACTATGAATTAAGCAGCTGATGAAAATGTTACACTCATAACTGTTAACAAAAATTGTTACTGCAAATGAACATATTCTAAAAAAACTATTTCGCCGTGTCAGGTGCAGGAGCTATTACTAGAAGAAGAAGAGATAAAATTTTGTTTTAGAGACGCAAAATCAATATTGTTTTGTCTACAATTGTGCATCAAATAAAAGATAACTTCAGCCAAAGAACACAACTGGCATTATACTCGGGCCCATCAATTGGTATGGAAAAAGAAATAATTTTACCAGGTTTCAAAAAATCAATCAAAATTCAAAAATCAAGAAATGTAGATCTGTATGTCTATATCATACATATATTGATTTCTCACCGCTTAGTAACTGATGGTCACTCAGTACTTATATAACATCCTACAGTTACGCCGAAACTAAGAGGAGAGAATCACTGTAGAAAACGTAATAATTTATTGTAAAAATTATGTGATAAAATAAAAAAAATTACAAACTTTTCCAAGATACCCAATACATTACAGCAAAAAATATAACAAATAATAAACTAATGAGTTTGCATCAGTCTTTAAAAAGATATAAAAAAAATGTCAAAATAGTTCAGGATCTGATTGACGATAAACAGCTTTGACACTTAATCATGCTTTTGGAAACCACGCTAGTTTTAAACAATATTTCTGCGAAAAATGGTGTACACAAGAGAATTAAAAAGAGACAAAATCTTTCTTTTCAAATCTTCGCCGAGTTGTAAGTAGAAGGCCAAATACGCCACGTGCCAACTAAATTAAATATATTTTATATAAAGTGATGTTGACTACGTTTCATCAATTCACCATTGATAAAAATGAGAACAGCAATTTTACAATTGTGTTTACAAGAAACAATATCAGTTGAACCTTGCAGCTTAATAATTATTTTTATTATAAATACCTGTAAATGTATATATTATTAATAAATCATTCCCATAATATTTTGTACTATTTTTTATTTTGCCCTATCTAAAAAGTTCTAAACTCTATAGAAAATGTGGCGTATGAAATGACTGACAATCACTAGAACATTTTATCTAGATACAAAGATGTTTTACGTTTAGGTTTCCTCCACATGATATTTTTCTCAGCATTATGTACCCTTCTCTATCTGAAACGAGTATAAATAAATGATACAAAAGTATAGTAACAAGCTATATAAGTCCCACTGTTGGGCACAGGACTCCCCTTATTACTGAGAGGGTTTTAGGGCAGGAAATATTCGCTGCGCTGCCCCAATGCGTGTTGGCGAACTTCGCATGTCTTCGAATTTTTTTTTATTATTTCTCAGACATACAGGTTTAATCACGATATTTTCCTTCACCGCCGAGCACTAAATCAGCACTTAAAATTGCAATTAAAATTTTCATTGGTACTGCTGGGAATCAAACCCGGGTGAAATTTAAAATATTTTTATTTATTCTATTATTGTTCATACAAGAACAATAATAGAATAAATAAAAATATTTTTTTAACTATCCTAAAGACTAACTAAGTAACTTGACTATAATTTATTATTTTTAATGTGGTAGATAGATACGAGTACCTCATACATATAGGTATATTATGTTTGAGGTATCTATTAACATTGAAAGAAAACGTAGTACGTAGTACCTAATAGTTATTTTTATAAGTTAAATACATAGGTTCATGATTTCTTTTTATTTCAGATGACAAGAGTGGTTAAAAGCTGTCGGACGAAAAGATCTCCTTTCAAAATTTTTTGATTTTAAAACTTGTGAGGATCGCTTTGAAAAATCCTGTATTAAATTTAAAAAAACACCGTAAAATATTTATTTGGAATGCTTTTTCAACGCTCAACTTTCCGACAAATGACGGTGCTTATTCAAGTTCAAGTCAATGTGAGAATGTATCTGAAATAAATGTATGAATTGCTTGAGCAAAAATTTCGCGAATATTTTGATCTCGTAAGAGTTGACATTGTAAATATTGGTAATGAAATATTAAAACGTGTGCAAGGTTGTATATTTCTTTCGTTCCAATAGATTATTAAAAAAAAACGGCATTAGATTAAGAATTCATCATTTAATTAAAAGGCGCAACAAATTTTTGAAGAACAAAAATTATAAAAATAAAATATTTAGAATAAAAATAGTTTGTATAAAAATATTCTACATGAAGTATTACAATAAAACCTGATAAGCGTTTTGTTTTTTAATTTTATCCTCTTGTGCCAACCCTATAAAAATATTTTAAAATTTTGACAGCTCCTTAGAAGCTTTGCCTCTGTACGGTTTCTTTTACGGTTTCTTTACTCATGTTGTAATACAGAACGTAGCGGTCGCCATTTCGTCAAGGTCATTCAGGCTTCTTAAAGCCTTAAAAAACGTGTTAGAGATAATTTATTTGCATCATGTTAATTAATATATATTAATTTATTATATTAGTATTAGTTCATATATATTATATGTAGCTATTGTATGTATTATTTTTATTTATGGTATTATTTTATTTTTATTTATAGTATCATTTAATATAATTTACGTAATACTTTGTATATTATTTATAGTAGTAGTAGTAGTAGTAGTATTGTATACACTAAGTTTGCCTTTTTAATATATTTTTCTTTGTGGGTCTACTGGAAGATATTTCAGCAAATTATGGTATAAGTTTTTTTTACAAACTCACTATAAGACTGTTTCTGTATCTTGTTGTGTGTACATAAATAAATAAAAAATGTTTTATGATTATTTTCACTCTAAATAACGGTACGCTAATTAATAGACATATCCAGGCGAAGCCAGTGTGGGTCGCTAGAATTTAATTAAAACTTTCTATTCTATACTATCAATTAAGTGAATTGTTACTCTAAAATATAATAAATACAATTATCTCGATATACGTGTTTGCAAAAAGATGTTCTATTTATATTACTGTGCTAGCGACCCGCCTTAGCTTCGCCTGGGTTATTTACATTTTAGACAGTCATCAAAGACCATTTATTTTGTCAAGTTTTAGATTTCCAGAAAAAAATCTCCAATTAAATAATATAGTCTAGATCTGTGTTGGCATTGCTCTCTATTTGCTCGTAAAGATTCATTATAATTGCTTCAGCCAATACGAAGATGAGCCGAACAGACATAATTTAAAAAAAAACAATGTTTATTCATGTCATTACATGCAAATAACTCACTGAACTTAATAGAAGCCAGTTATTTCAATATTACAAACAGAGTCATTAAATTTATTTATACATTTAAAGTATATCATATCGAATATTATGTGACTTTTCTATATATTTTATAGAAGTAAGGATTACAAGCGAGCACACATTCCAACGGATGACGTTCTGACTTGACCTTAGAAGAGCAACGGGCAGCAAGCTCAACGTCTGTGTATGGTCTGGTAAAGGAAATGTCAATCCTACTTTATTTCTTTTTATTTAGGTATTTATTATTTATTAACATTCGTTCCAAACTGTCCACAGAAAGTGGACCTGGTCGAGCCCCGACGGTTCGACAAAAAATGAGATCGACTTCATTATGACGACTAGACGGCAACTGTTCAGTGATGTCTCAGAGATCGCGAGGGTGAAAACTGGTATCTATCAACGAATGGTTAGAGCTACACTGAACCTAAACGTTAAGTTGGAGAGGTGTCGTCTAATGAAGTCAACGTTCCGTCCCCCTCGTGCTCTAATCCAAAGTCCCGAAACCTTTCAGCTCGAGTTACAAAATCGTTTTCAGTGCCTTGAAGATTGCAATGCAGTGGACAATATGAATGACAAGCTCGTGGAAACTGTCCATGCGGTCGGAGCTAAGTTTTGTAAGACCCACCGCAGAACACAAAAACTCTCCGATCATACTCTTAATCTCATGGCTGTTAGACGGGAAATGAAGCTGCAGTCTTTAATAGATTTGACATCATACAGGCAACTGAACAGACAGATCTCCAAATGCATGCGGCGGGACTTGCGAAACTTTAATATTGCTCGTATTGTAGAAGCGATCGAGAGGAACCTAGGCTCCAAAGTCTTTGCCAGAGATCTGTCTGCCAGAAAGAGCCAACTGTTGAAGCTGAAGACCAAATGTGGCAGCATCATTTCCGGGACACCTGAGATTTTGAGTGAGATTGAGAGGTTCTATGGGCAGCTGTACACATCATCGTTGGAGCCACACGCAAGTGTGAGTGATCCAAAAGCAAGTCTTATCCGACACTATTCCGATGATATCCCGGACGTCAATCTGAACGAGATTAGAATGGTTCTCCAGTACCTTAAAAACAGCAAGTCCCCGGGCGAGGATAGAATTACAGCGGAGCTTCTGAAAGCGGGTGGAAAACTGGTACTTAAAGTCCTTCAGAAGCTCTTTAATTCCGTCCTCCATGGTGGCACTACTCCTAAGGGGTGGAGCAGAAGTGTGGTGGTCCTATTCTTCAAGAAAGGTGACAATGCTCTCTTAAAGAACTACAGACCGATTTCCCTTCTGAGCCACGTCTACTTGCTGTTTTCGAGGGTCATTACGAATTGTCCCGCACGCAGACTCGACGACTTCCAGCCTCCCGAACAAGCCGGTTTCTAATAAGGCTTTAGCACCGTAGACCACATACATACACTTCGGAAAATTGTACAAAAGGGTACAATTTAAATACAATAAAATAAGTTAAATATACGTAGTTTTGACAGTTGAAAAAGATTGAGTTAAGCAATTGATATTTTCAAAAGTTATCGTGCTTACCCCTCCATGCGGACTTGACAAATCTACACCATAAGCCACTAAAACTACTTTTTTATATAAAAATAGCGACTAATCAATTTAAAAAAAAAGATAATAAGTACAATAATCATTTATCTCCCTGACAATGTGCTTTTTATATCATTTATACGTTCAATATCATTGTCAGATACGATTTCATGCGATATAACGTTGGAATCTTGATTTTTAGGCGCTAGTAGAACATACCTACGTGCTTTGCGCTTAAGGCATGCAATAAAAAATATGTTCGTATTGCATTTGATGTGTGTACGCATTTCGATTGCCCTGTAGAAGCAGCGTAAGAGAATCCGCTACCCCATATAATTCCGTGGGTTTCATAAGAGGCCATAGATGGAAACTGAAACAGGAGATGAGCAGCAGCATCTTCCTGAAAATAACTCAAAATTATAAAGAACTGCAATTGCCAACTTGCTTGTCAAGCATAGCAACTATGGTAACTCTATGCGGCTTCTATAGGAGAGACTATAGGCTATAATAAATAAAAAAAGCATTTTAGTCACGCTAATGGCTGTATGTTGTGTCATTGGTTGAATTTCGATCACGTCATAAAGCTTTAATTAAATATTCGGTTAAATGGCGATTCTCGAAGTTTCGTTTTGAAATTAAAAAGTTGCCATTCGCAAAAGCATTTTGAAACATCTTAAGACAAAAATCCTCGCTCATTTTCCAGCGCACCGTGTCTTTCATTTTCTACCGACTTCAAAAAAGTAGAGGTACTCAATTCACTGTATGTTATTTTTTATGTGTGTTACCTCATAAATTATTTCTAGGTGAACCGATATCAATGATAATTTTTTATTTAAAAGCTGGTCCTTCTCATGTAGTTCCATTAAATGTGATCAAGGTCTGACCAATAGTTTTTGATTTATCCTTAATAATTTATATTGAAGTCGGTTGTACAAAATTTTTAATTATAACACTTGTCTTTTCATCAAGATCATCTTTATGATTGAGGGACGGAATCTTGAGTCTTCTTTAAACTTTTACCCGACCCATTTTAGTTTTGTTTATATTTAGAAAATATAGTGTTATTTTATTTTATATTTTAAATTTATTTAATTACCAAGACTTACGTTTACGCGAATGCTACCAACTCATCGAAACGCGGGTAATTAAAAATTTGTTAAAATTAATTAATACGGGTGACGCCATAAAATACGCAAAATTATATTTTTTCAATGTATTTCATTATCTTTGTTACGAGATTTTGTAACAGACATTTTCACATTTGAGAATTTTCGTTGATTTATTTTTTAAAAGCTAAATTTAGTAAAAAGGAACACCACAGGAGACTGCCTTTTTGTCACAGATGTTTTTCTCAGAATCTATTTCATAGTACATAGATAATATTATAATAACTCTTAAATTCTGAGAGGTTATGGAACAATTTGTACGCCACCCTGCTTCAGTAGTTGTCCGACTTTAAATGCCATCGAAATATTTTATTCCTCGGACAGGAAGGTTTCTTCACTATTTACCTTCATGGACGAGCTAGTGGTAAATTTATAATGTCTTGTAAAATACACTGCTGAACGTAGATTGCTTACTAAGGAGAATATTAATTAAACGTTGTTACCACACGTATATCTAATCCACGTTAGTAGGCGAGTTGGCAACCGCAATTTTATTTTGTAGTTGTTATTAGGAAGACGCTGCTGCCTGTTTGTTTCCCTCTGTCGCCTCTTTCGACACCCCTGGGACAGTTGGATAGTGAGTATTCTTACACCGCCACTATACGTTCGTAAGGTGTATTTATTTTCATTATTTTATATTTTGGTAATTTTATACATTTTACAAATAATTTTATATTTTATTAATTTATAATATGCAGTTACCCAAATACAGACGTGTGGTACAAATAAGAACTTTCGACTTGAGGGAATGGGTTTCGGGGCTAAAGCTTAAAAAACATGTTATAATTACAAAGCAAGTTAAAGGCTGTTTAAAACACCATCCAAAATGTTTTTATTATTTTGTGCTTAAATTTTTAACATTTTCCATATTATACTAGTATGCTATTTATAAATGCTTCGAAGCTGTCATCCTGTGTGCTGTATCAACAAAAATATAGCTTAATTTGAAAAAAAAGTTATATTTAAACAAAACACTATGTACGATTTGGATAAGTATATAATAATGTTATTCTGTGTTATTTTTTAAACATATCTAAAATATTCAAAGTACCAAAGTTTAAAGGAAATATTTCATGTAGAGCGCAGGTTTTCGGTGACCCCGGCGTGATTAAAATCGATAGCTGTTGTTAATACAGTTGCATTAAATTGCCCTAATCTACCCGTGTCCAACGTTTATTACGTGACATATTCGGAGGAAGATTTGATACCAGTTCTGGCAAATCAGTTTAATAGAGTCTTATGTGAAAAGTAAGCTTTTAATTAATTTTTTGAAGACATATTATGTTTTTGATGGTTGTCTAGAATTTTTATGATTGAATACATTCTCCAGCTCTTTGATGTTGAAATTCCATGCATACATCAAACGTATACACAGAGTTATTTTGCAATGACCGGACAAATTTGCAGAGAAGGTTCAGAATAAATAATATAGGCATATGGTGAAGAAAAATTAATTTAAAAAAATCTCAAACGTTCTGTCCTTTTTATCTTCTAAATTCAAAATGATATTTAAACTGATTTTACTGCGCACGCACACATTCGTAAGGGTCGATCGAATTTGGGGTAATTTCAAGTAAAAGTAGAAGCCTTATTTACTCGTATTTTCAAAAATTGCAATAACGGTATATCATTATTTAAATATTTGGACTTAGAAGAGTTTAAAATTTGGCTACTCTTTGAAAAATAACCCTGTATAATAAAATATGTATGTAAAATAAGAAACATGCCTGAGTGTCCTGGAACACTCGGTTGGAACGTGGACGTTCCTTTCGTAGTATATTATTATTGATAAACGTATTATTGATTAACAAATACAAATAAATGGATTACTAGCGTCTATTAAAATGAAGCGTCATTTAAAATAAAATAATATTTCTTTCAAGGCAAGATAAGAAAAAGTGCGAGGGAGATGGATCTCCCTCATCTCGCTTCCTTATAACCGCCAAGGCCGTCTACACTAAGTCAGAAGGGGTCGTGACGGAAAAACACTATTTCTCGCCTAGCCCCATCCGCCAAATTCGTATCGTCCGATAAGGAACTTCGTTCCTTTAATCAATTCCATGGGGATGCGGAAACTTTTTATTTATGTGTAATAAAAGAAAAAAAATATGATCATTATACTTGTTATTTATATAAGTGGGAGATGTAAACTCCTCGATTTTTAATCGATGATTATAATGCAGATGTATTTACACCTCTGACGACGAAAATGGAATGCCTCGTAACCACTAAAAAGTCTCCCGTTCTGTCTTGTCACGCACATCATACAAAACACACCAGCATTGTGTATATACTCAACACATTTTTTAATTAAACAGAAGTGACAAAAGAACTTACACTCCACCTGATGGTAAGTGGCTTTTGCAGTCCATAGACATCTGCAGCCAACTTAAAACAAAACCGGCTACAAGCGTGTTGTCACCTCTGACGAGTAAGATGGAATGCCTGGCAGCCTGTAATTTTACGGGCTCTCTATACCCTTCAGAACGGAATACAGCAGTGCATTCACTGATGCTTGGTGGAAAATGGAGATAAATAAGAATAGGAAGAAGGTAATACATACTGAGGTGGATTCTTAGGCAGGAAAGGGTACCTACCTACCATATATCATCAAAGACGTATGAAAGTTTGCGCTCCTTTATGTGGCACATCCGAACGTATTTGCATATTTGTGCACATTTGAGTAGCCGGCATTAACGCTTCGTATTCCAATTCCATATTTCACTTTTAATATACACAGAAAATAATATACCGACGAGCGTGTATGCGTAGATATATGGATGTAAAGGAGGCGAGAGAGGTGTGCCAGGATCGTGCCAAGTGGAAGTCCGTAGTCTCTGCCTACCCTCTGGGTGACAGGCGTGAGTGTTTATGTATATGTTATATGTATTTTATGTAGAAAATAATATATTCCTTCCCAGCAGTACATCGCAATACTCATTGTCCTTTACAACGTTGGAGTCAATTTATTCCAACTTCACTTGAAGAGGAATTGCGTTTGTCAAACAAATACTTTTTTGCTCGAGCAATAGTTGTTTGTAGAATCTATACTACACTAATTGTAGCTTGAAATTGATTATTGTGTCCCGGAAGGAGTTGTAAAACTGCATTTACAAGTTGGAACAAACAATTATGCAAGTGATTTGTTGACGGTTGTTCCTTTAATTACTCTTTGACAATTTACCTTTTTCCCTCCCTATATTTCATCTTTATCAGCATCAATCTACAATCACAATTTTTGTGAAATTGACTTAAATATGATGATTTTTTTTTATTTAAGTCTAGCGCAATATTTTTATAGAATAAGAGTGACAAACGAGCACAGAATCCACCTGCTGGTAAGTGGATGCTGTGAACCATAGACATTTACATCTATCCTCATCTAAGAATCCAAATTTAGATGCGTTGTTACCTCAGCGGACCACGATAGAATGTTCTATATGTTCTATACACTCACCATGTGAAACACAGCAGTATTGAGCTGCTATTTTTCGCTGGTATTCTGTGAGAGCGTAGTCCTACCGCCGTCGAGCAGACCCATTCATGCTACAACTATAATATTATAACTGCAGCGTGGCTCTACCATGTACATAGATAAATTAATTTTGTTAATAGTCGAAAGCAAGACAGTACCACGCGCTTAACTTTTTGTGTCGCCAAATAGCAGTGACTGCACTGCCTGTATACCGGTCAGAAGAGTTAGAGACCCAGTACAATTACGGAGTTTGAGGCTTCCATCTCAGTCCTCAATGGTGACAACGCATCTGTAACCTTCCTAGTTTTATTATTGTAGTAGGTTTTATGGCTGACAACCGAGCACAAACTCCACATAATGGTAAGTGGATGCTGTGCCTCCTTGAGAGCATGGTCTTGCCCCGGTCGAGCCGACCGATTCGTGCTACAACCATAATATAGCGGGAGCGTGGTTTTACCACGTTTAAAGGTGTCCATCGGCTTCAATAAAAATCAATAAAAATTTATTATTTATTCTAATACAATTTTAGTGCAGATTTATCTCGTTCTCGGTGGTGAAGGGAAAATTCGTGAGGAAACCTGTATGTCTGAGAAATTAAAACAAAAGTTTGGAAACATATTAAGTCCGCCAACACGACCTGGGGCAGCGCGACGAACATTACGTTGCTCATAAATGAGAGGCCTGTGCTTAGCAGTCGGAAACTTTAATTTCTTTTACTTTACGCCTAATAATCTACTTAATTAGTCTAGTAGTTTAGGTTATTGATAAATGAGTCAGTGAGTGATAAGAATGGCACTTTTCAGACCTAAATAAATCAAGGATTATACAATACAAAACAATATTCTTTATTGTACACCAAGTAAAGATAAAAATATCAAAAAGAAAAAATAAACAACTATTGAGGGAAATACAAAGGGCGGTCTTATTACATAGCAATCTCTCCCAGATAACCCAGAAAAAGAAATAAATAAAAATAAGAAAAAGAACAATGGGTAGGGTGCACTAAAATAAAAATATAACAAATAAAAACAAAATAAAAATAAAAATAAAAATACAAACTTATGCATTAAAAAGAAAACATTCTTCAGGTAGATCAATGACCATATTTAAGCGGAGGAAGGGAGAGAGGTTAGAGAGACAAATAGTATTCCTTAACCTGTTTCTGGAACACATTTAAGGATCGAGCACTTTTAATTGACTGGGGTAAGGAGTTCCAAAGTCTTACTCCAAGAACAGAAAATGATTTATCATAATAAGTCGAGGAGTGCACAGGACATTGGAGGGAAAGATTTTCTTTGGATCGTAATTTAAAACTGAGCAATTTAAAACGTTCTTTTAGATAGGTAGGACTTGATATATTAAATAAGACGCAGTAGAGAGCAGAAAGTATATGAGTATTCCGACGAAGACGGATTGGGAGCCACTTGAGCTTAGTGTGGTATTCTGAGACAAGGTCATATTTGCGATGCCCAAATATGAACCGTATACAGAGATTTTGGAGTCGCTCAAGTTTGTTAAGTTGCTCCTCGGTGATATCAAGGTAACAAATGTCAGCATAGTCGAGGATAGGGAGTAGTAAAGATTGTGCAAGCGTAATTTTGGTGACAATGGCTAGAAATTAGTTAAGCCTCCAGAGTGAAGCATATGCTGCAAATATTTTACGGCTCACTGCATTAATTTGGGGAGCCCAATAAAGACTGGAATCCAAAAGGATACCTAAATTTTTGACGACGTCATTATACGGGATAGGAACTCCATTAAATATAACGGGTTGTAGTTGACATTTTTTTATTTTGCAAATCATTCTTGAACTCCCAATATTTTAAAGGGTTCACCGTTAACCCATAAGAACGACTCTAGTCGAGAATACATGTTAGATCCTTATTGATACATTCCACTGCTTTGGGAAGATCTTCAATAGTTATTTGTAAGTATATTTGGAGATCATCTGCATACAAGTGGTAGAGAGAAGATATTTGGGATGTAATCGTATTAATAAAGATTGCAAATAAAAGAGGAGATAAGACGCCACCTTGTGGAACGCCAGCTACTGTATCAAGCCACGAAGAAAGTCTATCTTGGCAACGAATACGTTGCCGGTGCCCATTCAAATAACTATGAAACCAGGAAATTGCAGTTGGAGATATGTTAAGAGAACGCAGAATCCCTAACAGGATGTCATGATCAACAGTATTAAAGGCATTGCTGAAATCCAGCAACACCAATAATGTGACTTGATGATTTTCCATACCGTGGCGAATATCGTCCGTGATTTTCAATAACGCCGTAGTCGTACTACCAGATCTAAAGCCAGATTGGAGAGGATTGAGAATGCTATTTCTTAAACAAAAGGAATTAATTTGTTGTTGCACAAGGCGTTCTATGACTTTGGAAAGGAAAGGAAGAATCTAAATAGGACGATATTCAGAAAAACTTGAAGGATTTGCTTTTTTGGGTATAGGTATGATTTGATCCTTCCATTGGCTAGGGAAAGTAGATGTTAAAAAATGTAACAAGGGAATGATCATTTTACGACTGACGTCATTACTTCCGCCAGCATCAGAATGGATAGAGAGAATGTGTTTCCTAACATCACAATCTGCAAATTTGCTAAACACAAATGGGGAAAAGTCAGGAGTGGGAAACGATGAAAGTTGAGTAAGTGTTGTTGATTTTGCCATATTATCCAAGCAAGAAACCGAAGAAAAATGCTGATTAAGCAGATTTAAATCGACGTTATTTGGTATAGGACATGAAAGTGTTTTCCCAACTCCTATAGACCTTAAAATGTTCCAAACACGACATAGATTTTCGTTTTGTACTGATTTATGGATATGGCGGCGTTGTAAATCTCTACACATCTTATTGCATTGATTCCGCAGGAGTCTGTACTCCTCCCGAATCCAGTCATTTTTTGGATCTGACTTTTAATTCGACTTTGCGCTATTCTTCCTACCTATCAATATTTTAAGATCTTCAGTCAACCACGGGGCTAGAGGATGACGTATTCGCACTGGACGGACAGGAGCATGTGTATCATAGAGTTGAACAAGAAATGAATTAAACAATGCTACCTGTTCGTCAAATTATATCATAATAATTTTATTCGTGAAATTTGGAATTCTAATTATTAAAGGAGCTTTATTATACATGCAAAATTGCATATACTTGGCGGCATCCATATGGTGTGGCGGTGTATCGTCAATTTGATCGCAATATGCGATGGTGGAATTTGGCGCCTGGTATTAATCTAAACAATTCTTTTGAGTACTTCTCGTGGTAAATGCGATTGAAAATTCAAAGGGATGGTTTTTTTCATGAGGGTAGGCGTAAAAAGCAACACATATTTTATATCTTTCTATTTCTTTTTAATTAAAATTATAGTATTTATTGGATTTATTTAAATTTTTATTGTAAATTATGTGCATGTGAGTGACACTACCTACCAGCAAAAGAAATCCTTGTGATCATTTCAATTTATTTCATTATCCACTTATTTTATTAACACTTTATGGTGGGATGATGAGGTACGGATGGAAGTTGAAGCAAAGAAGAGAGCATGGCTAGATTTACTAGCAACCAAGGCTAGTTATTCTAGCGGTATGAATGATGATATTGTAAGAAAAAAGGTAGTCTTTAGACATCTAAATAAGAGAGTAAAAGAAGTAGTTGAAAGGAAAAAGCAAGAAAGAACGGATAAGAATGATAGAAGAATATCGGATAACTTCCAGGCAAATATTAAAATGTTCTGGAAACTCGTAAGAACTGCCAGAGGACATTCAAAACCACCTAAAATGAATGCTTTACGAGACCAGAATGGCTGTATTCTGAATGACGAAGTGTCGAGTTTAAGGAGATGGAAGGAATAATTTGAAAGTGTATTTATGAGTGATGAGACGTTTGTTAAATGAAATAGGAATTCCGAAAGAAGAGGAAAGAGATATAGAGATAAGTATAGATGATATAATGAAAGCAATGAAAAGTATGAAAGCAGGTAAGGCAGCCGGATATGATAGAGTATCACTCAAAATGCTAAGGGCTGGAGAGGGAGTGGTGGCAGACCTGCTGTACACATTGTTTAATTTGTGCTGGAAACTTAAGCGTGTACCGGGAGACTGGTGCAAAGCCGTGATAGTCCCAACAAAACTGTATGCTAAGGTGCTAATTGAAAGAGTGATGAAAGATACTAATGGCAAAATTTGGAATGTGCAAGCGGGATTTAGAAAGGGAATGGGATTTACGCATCAGATCTTTTCCATGCGCATGATCGCGGAGAAGTTTTTGACCAAAAACCAAAAGGTTTTTTGTGCGTTCGTGGACTTGGAAAAGGCTTATGACAGAGTGGACAGGGATGTATTATGGCAAACACTGAACTCATTTGTGTTGAGCGCTGGGTTGATACAGGCATTGAAGTCTTTGTATAGGGACTCCAGTGCTTGTGTCAGGATCAACGAGGACTACTCGGGCTGGTTTGGCATCCATAAAGGTGTCAGACAGGGCTGTGTGGCTTCCGCGTGGCTGTACAACCTATTTATGGACAGTTGTTTGGAAAATTTGAAAGTTGAAGAATGCGGGTTAAGAATGGGTGAATTAACCGTCAAATGCCTTTTGTACGCCGATGATCAAGTCATACTCGCGTCGTCGGCGGCCGAGTTGCAAATGATGGTTACATTAATGAACAATTCATTAAAAGAAAGGGGAATTAAAGTGAACGCAAGTAAGACGAAAGTTATGGTTTTTGAAAGAGAAGAAAGTAAAACGATATGTGAAATAAGAATAGAAGGGGAATTGGTCGAGCAAGTAGAATGAGTTTGTGTATTTGGGATGTGTATTTAGCAGGGATGGTAGATATGATAAGGATATAGAACGACGAGCGAACGCAGGAAATAAAGTAAATGGGGCTCTACACTCTGTGGTGGAAAGTCAGAATGTGTTCAAAAAGCCACGTATGGCAATTCACAAAGCTGTGTTAGTTCCTACTTTAATGTATGGTAGTGAAAGTTGAATGTGGCAGAAGAAGCACGAGAGTAGAATAAATGCTGTAGAAATGCGGTCCTTAAGGTGTATGTTAGGGCTGAATCTGAACGATAGAGTGAGAAATTGTGTGATAAGAGAAGAGTGTGGTTTGCAAGATGATGTTGTGACCAGGATTAAGAAAGGAATGTTTCGGTGGTTTGGTCATGTAGAAAGAATGAATGAGAAAAGAGTGACGAAGCAAATTTATGTGGCAGAGGTGAACGGCAGAGTCGGGAAGGGACGCTCTAGGCAAAAATTTATCGACCAAGTTGGCGATATATTGAAAATGGGCCAAATTAAGAGTACCCTTAACCGACGAGCGTGTATGCGTAGGTATATGGATGTGGAGGAGGCGAGAGAGATGTGTCAGAATCGTGCCAAATGGAAGTTCATAGTCTCTGCCTACCCCCTGGGTGACAGGCGTGAGTGTTTATGTTTATGTTATCCACTTAAAAGTGACATAATAATGGACTCATTGAAGCAATCATTTTCTGCAATATCTGAGAAGTTTTACACGAAAATGGACGAATTTCATCAAAACTAGAAAAAAAAAACTCAACAGGCAAGACCTCTACTACCACCTCGTCGATCGCTATCTTCCCGGAGGGTCAAAGTCGGCAAATACAGCAACATTGCAGGTTCAAAGTTCTGTTCAGACGGCTAAAACCCCGGTGACTGGATTACATCTTCCACTTTCAAGGCGGGTGGTTAAAAAATAAGACAATGTTTAAATTAAATTTTAGTTTGTAGTTCAAATGTAGTGTTCGTTATATTCAAGCAATTTTTTTCACAATTCATTGACGTAGTGATTTAATAAATTTATAATAATAATTTATGTAGTGAGACATTTTGCTCATAGATTACAGAACATTATTATAATTTCATGCTTCACTTGTTGCCTTACCAGAATATTCATATCATGCATTTTTTATATTATAACATTATATGTCATACTCAAAACTAACATTATGACAGTTGTAGAATCCTGTATGACAATGTCATTTTGATCGTTAACCATCATCATCATCATCAGCCTGCGGCAGTCCACTGCTGGACATAGGCCTCTCCCAAGGTGCGCCACTTAGCTCGATCTTCGGCTACACGCATCCAGTTGCTGCCAGCCGCCTTGCGCAGATCGTCGCTCCATCTAGCCAAGGGGCGTCCCTCACTACGTTTGCCTAAACGTGGTCTCCACTCTATGACACGCCTACTCCAACGGTTATCGCTTCTGCGACAAATAGTATGACCAGCCCATTGCCACTTCAGCCTGCAAATACGGAAGGCTATGTCGGTGACCTTGGTTCTCCGGCGGATTTCTTCGTTACGAATCTTATCCACCAGAGAAACTCCGAGCATAGCTCTTTCCATCGCCCGCTGGGTGACTTTGAGTTTGTGGAGTAGTCGTATCGTTAGTGTCCACGTTTCGGCACCATATGTGAGTAAAGGCAGGACGCACTGGTCAAAGACTTTCGTCTTCAAGCTTTGCGGTATGGGCGACGAAAAGACCTGACGAAGCTTCCCGATTGCTGCCCAGCCCAACTGAATCCGCCTATCGGCTTCTTTCTCGAAGTTGTTTTTGTGGCGGGTGGAAGGAAAAGGGGAGATCTCCCGCCGAGCAAGGTGTTCTGCCCGGGGAGCGGCCAACGCTCCGAGTGGTAGTTCGGAGCTATTCTACATATACTGTTTTTGCTTCGGAACTTTGTTAGCGCGATTTAGGCTTCGATGTATTTTTGCTTGTGGCGCGACGACAGCGCCGCTACATCACCCCCCTGCTCAGACCGGAGGTCGATAGTGCAGTCTAGATGTCGATGAATGTGCAAGTGCCAGGGAATTGCCTTGTAGTCTGCGGTGAGTCGAGAAGAAGGCAAGTAATCTGCGAGAGTGTCGTGAAGCAGAGGCGAGCAGTAAGGCTCAGAGCCGTGCCGAACACTGTAAGCGCAGAGAGTAGCTTGAAGGAACAGGAAGCATTATTCCAGTGCTGCAATGAACCTTTGTAAAGCTAGATGGCTTTTGCAGGATGTGAAGACTGCAGACAATATCTGCTCGGGAGCGAATGAATGGGGTACTTGAGGACGATGATGAAGATTTGAAGGTAGTTTTCCGAAGGCTGTTGCTTGCGTGTTCAGATCGCGTGGGTTGTTAACCACTGTGGCGGTGAAAGGAAAAGGGGAGATCTCCCGCCGGGCAAGGTGATCGGCCCGGGGAGCGGCCAACGCTCCGAGTGGTAGTTCGGAGCTATTCTACATACACTGTTTTTGCTTCGGAACTTTGTTAGCGCGATTTAGGCTTCAATGTATTTTTGCTTGTGGCGCGACGACAGCGCCGCCACATTTTTATCTAACTGCACTATCTGGCCGAGGTAGATATACTCTTGAACAACTTCAAGAATCTCACCATCAACGATAATCGAATCTGGTATGACGTGACCGTTAAACATGACTTTCGTCTTATTTAAATTCATACGCAGTCCGACACGTTGAGAGGATTCATTTAGGCTGCTAAGCATGTCTTGTAGTTCCTGCAGCGATTCTGCCATGACGACGATATCATCGGCAAAGTGTAAGTGTGAGATGTGGTCGTAGTTTATATTGATGCCGCGTCTATTCCAGTTTAGCGTCTTATAACATCTTCTAGTGCATTTGTGAACAATTTCGGGGATATTGTGTACCCCCGTCTCGCTCCACGATGCAACTGGATAGGTTTTGTAAGAGCACCCTGTACTTGAACGAACATCCAGCTTGTGGTGTTTAGATGTCTCAAGACATCTATTTATTGCCAGTCAATTCGACAACGCTGCAAAAAATCCATAACAGCCCAAGTTTTGATGACGATTCAAAGGCTTTCTCGTGGTCCATAAAGGCAAGACACAGAGGCTGATTATACTCATTCGTCTTCTGTATAATTTGCCTCACTGTATTAATGTGGTCTATGGTGCCATAGCCTCCTCGAAACCCAGCCTGTTTGGGTGGTTGAAATTCGTCAAGTCTCCGCGCGAGTCGATTCGTGATGACCCTCGAAAACAACTTATAGACGTGGCTCAGAAGCGAGATGGGCCGATAATTCTTTAGCAATGTCTTGTCGCCTTTCTTGTGAAATAAGACTGTGATGCTTCTGCTCCACGCCTTTGGAGTTCTCCCATCTCGTAAAACGCAGTTAAAATTCGACAGAGCTCTTTTAGCAATGGTTGTCCGCCCGCTTTCAAGAGCTCTGTTGTAACTCCGTCCTCTCCTAGGGCTTTTCCATTTTTAAGTTGCGTGAGGGCCAATTCGATCTTCAGACAGATATCTGGCAGCTCGTCGGTAAAGTGGCGGGTTAGTGTGGCTCTGGGATCGTCGCATTTCGGGTCAGGTTGCTGGTTTTGGGAGGCATATAGTGTACCGTAATAGCCTTCGATCTCAGCGAGAATCTCAGGCTTTGACGTGAGGGTTTTGCCATCGCATGTTTTTAGTTTCGTAATCTGGCTGCTCCCAAGCTTACGAGCAAAGACTTTGGGACCCTAGTTTCGCTCTATTGCCTCTTGAATAAAGTTTGCATTGGAGCGTCGCAGGTCCCGCCGTACAGCTTTCCTTACGATTCTGGTGAGTGCCAGCTGTTCTGATGGCGCGGCTGTTGTTCCCTCACTTCTCTTTTGCATAAGCTGAAGTGTCTCGTCTGAGAGCTTAGATTTCCGGCCTATATGTTGCCTACTACACAACCTAACCTCATCCCTTAAGATCTTGACCACACTAGTGAGATCCTCGTCAATGTCCAATGTGGGTTTTAGGGCATCGAATCGATTCCGGAGTTCCAATTGGAAACGTTGGGATGCGGCTATGGTTTGAAAAGCATTTGGTCGGAGCGTGGACTTTACCAGACGGGCTCTTTCAATCTTGAAATCGATATTCAGAGTACCTCGAACAAGTCGGTGATCGCTTCCTGTATTAAACCTATTGATTACTGAGACATCTCTGAATATGTACTTTTTGTCCGTCATGATGAAGTCGATCTCATTTTTCGTCACGTTGTCGGGGCTGTGCCAGGTCCACTTCCTTCGGGGCTTTTTTTGAAAATAAGTATTCATTAGATGAAGCCTCTCTTTTTCGAGGAAGTTGATCAGCATTTGCCCCCTGTGGTTTCTGCTTCCCAAACCGTGCGGTCCCATAATCGATTCAACACCTGTATGCTTCCCAACTTTGGCGTTAAGGTCCCCCATGACGACATTAAACTGGGCTTTAGTTGTGTTGTGTAAAGCCTTGGCTATATCTTCATACATAGCTTCAACTTCATCGTCCGGGTGTGTCGACGTTGGTGCGTAAACTCTAACTTTACAGTATATTTTTCAGTTAGTTTTAAAACAAGATACGCTACCCTCGTCGACACACTGGAATTTCAAAATGTTGTCACGGAGAACTCTATTGACGAGCCCACTCCACCCTGGGAAAGATCATGTCCCTCGTGATAGTAGAGTAGGTGGCCTGATTCTAGATTAGTGTGTCCTCTCCCTCTCTTCAAACTTCTCAATCCCAGAACATGCCACCCACATTTTTCAACTCTACTAATTCTGCAATGTTCTCGTCGTGCCGCAGAGTTCGTACGCCATTGTACGTCGCCAGGTCCAGTTTGTGGTGGTATCCTGCCCTCTCGGGGATTCAGCACCCCTGTCCCACAGTTGCCATGACCGCCACCACGGTCAGGTACATAGGACGGCCAGAACTGGGTGCCGTGTTTTTGGTGCTTACCATTGGGAGGTTTGCCTTAATCGCCACGCTGGGCAAGCGGATTGGCGATCGCAGTGTCAGACACGTCGCACCTGTAACGCTGCAGCCCATCACAGATCTGGATATTTTTGGCCTGACATAAGAATTGAGATGGTTATTCCGCCATCTGTCGGATGCCAAAGCTTGTTTTTTTTTGGCCTTTCTCCCTTAGTTGCCTCGTACAACACCCACGGGAAAAGAGGGGGTGGCAGTATTCTAAAGCCGCTGCCACACGGCAAACGTTAACCATAGACTAAACTTAATTTTTAATTTCTCATTTTTGCTATAGATTCCTGTATTTTGATAATACTTTCTGAGTACTTTAATTTTTCATTTTTTATGATTTGTGTTTATGATTTGTAAGTTACTTTTATTTCTCTTTATTTTTTTTTTTTGATTTGTTTTTATGTTTGTAGTATGCTTTAAAAATAATATTAAAATTTTACATGTCATCTTCCCCTGTCTCATATGGACTCATGTTACAACTTTTTTTTATTTTTTCTGTTATTTTGATACGTGTGGTGATGACGGTCTATTGCTGGTGGGTATTATGACCTGTCTTTTTTTATTTATTTAAGTAATTTATATTTAGTATTAATATTTAATATACAATATTTCTTTTCAAGATATAAGCCTAGACGACTCCTTTTTTTCACCGTCATCCTCTGATGGATTGAATAGTACAACAAACATTAGATTCATTCCTCAGATCTACTGAAAAATTTCAACATTATCCATATTAATGCCCAGAGTATTCCAGCAAATTATCCAGACATACTCTCCTCATTTGATAACAAAAACATACATGGTATTTTGATATCCTAATCTTGGCTTAAGCCTAGTTTGTCTTCCACATCATATGCTCTTCCAGGCTTTCAACTAATAAGGAATGATCGTATTACTCGCGTTGGTGGAGGTGTTGCTATCTACCTTCGCTCATACTTACCATTTACAAATATAAGTATGTCAACTGACCAGGGCACTTCAGGAGCTGAACATTTAACTATCTGAAGTTTTTTTATCTGGTTCCAAGCTACTACGTGGCGTGTTTTACAATCACGCCACGTAGTAGCTTGGAACCATTACAGTTTACTACTTTTCTAAGTTTGAAAGCCTCTTAGATAAATAAATTCCATTGTTTCAGCACTCTATCATCATGGGTGATTTTAACACGTGCCTTCTAAAAAGCGACTCGCGCTCCTTTCGATTGAAATCTATAGCTCAAGCAGCTAACTTAAATATTCTCCCTCATTCTGCTACTCAATTTTTTCCAGATTGTTCCCCATCTCTTCTGGACTTTATTCTTGTTTCTTCCATTGATCATGTTGATAAACATGGTCAGTATCCTGCTGATGCATTTTCATATCACGACTTGATTTACTTATCATACAAATCACGACCACCTAAACGTAAATCGAGAATTCTTCTGCTACGTAATTTTGGTGGTATGGATTTAGATCGTCTGAGAGATGATGCTGCGATGATCGACTGGAATGTTGTTCTTACTGGAGCGAATATTGACGAGAGGGTCGATAGCTTTAATTCTCTTTTAACACAACTTTACGACGTTCATGCCCCGATTCGGCAGGTCCGGATTAAGAATTTGCCTGCTCCCTGGCTTACTCAGGAGATCAAAAATTTGGAGCGAAAGAAAAATATTGCTAAAGCTAGGTATAAATTTGATAACTCTGATACCAATAGAGAAAAATATAAAAATATTCGGAATTACTGCAGCAGGTTGTGTAGAGATAAATAACGACGCTATATTCATAAATCTATACTCGATGAAGATGATTCCGGCAGAGTATGAAAATTTCTTAAGTCTCTTAAAGTTGGAAAAGCGAGTCAAAATAGTAGCTCCCAAAATTTTGACTTAAACTAGCTAAATCAGAATTTCTCTCCTTCTTGTGCCATAGATGATGTCACAAAAATACAAACTAAAACTCAAATTTCAGCTTTACCCAAATCTGATAATCCTGCTTTTATTTTTAGTCAAATCACTGATAGTGATGTTAAGAAAAACATTGTTGAGGTCAATTCTGATGTCATTGGTATAGACCGCATTAGTCGTAAAATGAATATTCCTATTATCGATATCTTGACTCCTGTTATAAAATCCATCTTTAATTATTCCAATTCTTCCGGAAATTTTCCCTCTTCCTGGAAAGAAGCCCAGATTACTCCTATACCCAAAAAAGCAAATCCCTCCAGTTTCTCTGACTACCGCCCCATATCCATAATTCCATTCCTTTCAAAAGTTTTTGAGCGTATAGCTCATCGACAATTGAGCCTCTACCTATCTAGGTAGAGTCTTTTCAATTCTTTCTAATCCGGTTTTCGTGCTGGTCATAGTACAACTACTGTCTTAGTCAAGATTACAGAGGATATTCGTCTTAGTAGGGATAAACAGCACGTAACAGTGTTGACCTTACTTGACTTTAGCAATGCATTTAACAATGTGGATTTCGATCTACTATTAGTTATCTTAGCTTCTCTTAACATATCTTCTGAAGTGATTGGTTTCATAGTTACTTGTTTGGTCACCGATAACGGATACGTGTAGACGAATCGTTCACCAACTGGTGTATGATTAATGCCGGTGTACCGCAAAGTGGCGTGTTGTCTCCTCTCCTCTTTTCAATCTTTGTAAGTTTGATCACGCTCCAATGATCTTCTCACTACCACCTGTATGCAGATGATCTCCAAGTATATGTGCACGCCAAATTGATGGATTTACCCAATACTATAGGCTTATTAAACAAAGATCTTCACCTAACTGTGGGTTGAAGTAACGGTCTTAAAGTAAATCCATCAAAAACCAAAGCAATAATTATAGGCAGTCAAAAATAGATTTTTTTCTTCCCTACCTCGTATTGTTTTTGATGAGACACCTGTGCCATATAGTTACATCGTTAAAAATCTAGGTGTTACTTTTGACAAATTTTTATCTTGGGCTCCGCAGGTAAGCGAGGTGAGTAGGAGGGTGTTTGCGTCGGTCGGATCTCTCCGTAGATTAAGCAATTTTCTACCCATACCTACCAAAATTGCGCTTGCACAATCACTTCTTTTACCGATTTTCGATTATGCTGACACGTGTTATCTCAATTTAAATGAGGAGTTGCTTAATAAACTTGAGCGCATTCAAAACCTTTGCATACGGTTCATATTTGGACTTCGAAAATATGACCATGTCTCCGAATATCGCGAAAAACTCAAGTAGCTTCCGATCCGTCTTCGCAGGAATATTCAAATTCTTTCTCTTTTATAATGTATTCTATTCAATTTCACTTCCCCTACTTATCTTAAAGAGCGGTTTGAGTTTCTTGGTGACATTCACTGTCGCTCTCTTCGCTCTGATAAAAACCTCACCCTAAAAATTCCATCTCATAATACTTCCTTCTATTCTAAATTCTTTCTGTTAGGCTCTGGAACTCCCTACTGCTGCACATAGGAAGTGCGCAGTCTATTGAAAAGTTTAAAAAACTTGTCAAAGCGCACATCTTTCCTCCTTAAATAGTCATTCCTCTAAAAAATTACTACCTACTCATTTCTCCTTCCGTTAAGGCTTTGACTTCACTTGTTTAATCCTTTCTGCTCTCGTATATATATATGTCTATATTTTTTTATTTAAAATGTATTTATTTATTATCGTATATATGTATTTATCGATTATATAATTATATGTATGTCGTGTGTATTTTCCAACAAACTACGTACACCCTTACCCTTTCTCACAGGTCACTTTATCCTCTGCAATGGTTGCCTGGTAGAGATCGCTTTTAAGCGATAAGGCCGCTAATTGTACCTTTAGATAAGTTTCGTTTTTTCGCTCTCAAATGTATTTCTGGTGTACAATAAAGTATATTTCATTCATTCATTCATTCATACATCTCTTCGCAGCGTCAATGAATCGGTTCTGTCAGAAAGATCTCGTATGACTATATGTCCGGCTAATTTCCACGGTAGATTACTGGTCCTGGTTTTGTAGTTAACTCTGGTTCCACTGCGGATATACCCATTTCAAATTCTATCACACAGAGAAACTCCAAGCATAGTTTTCTCCATAGATCGCTGAGTGACCTTAAAATTTCTTATACGACCAGCAATGATGGTTCACGTCTCAGATTGAGATGCAGTAACCACTTACCATCAGGTGGACTTTAAGTTCGTTTGTCACTTTATATTTCTAAACAAAAATTATTTTGAATTGGATGCAGCATGAAACTAACAAAACATAGACAACTTAGTAAAGAACGTACTATAGTAAAGCCTTACCCTATACGCTCGCACTGCTCCAATGTGTGTTGGCGGACTTTACATATCCTCAAAATATTTGATTTCTTAGGAATACAGGTTTCCTCACCGTTGAGTAAATGGTATAAAGCACATAAAATAGCAAGAAACAATTTAATAATCTCTAAGCCTCTGAGGTAACACGGGTCGAATGTTGTATAGTATGTAATAATTTCTGCGTATATGTTTACCTACAAGGATGTTAACAGCTCAGTGCTGTCGGCGAAAACAATATTGACGTCGATGAGTGAGCGAAGCTACCTCGCTTGTAGCTTAATTAAACCACGTAGCGTCTCGGTACGCTAATTAATAGGATTCTCGTCTTCGCTTTAACGAATTCTTGATCTGCGGAGCCATATTTGGTAATAGCAACCCGCCCCACCCCGCATCGCTTGGATAGAATCTATTAATGTGGCGTTATGTAGATTTGAAATAATCAAAGACGATAGATAACGATAGATGGAGAAGAGATATTTTATAATTTTTTTGAATAAAATATAGCCTAGATCCCTACTGGCACTGCTCTCTATATTTGTAAACTTTCATCACAATCGGTTCAACTATTCTCAAGATTAGCCTGGACAGACAGAAAGACAGATAAATAATAATTATGAAATTGTTGAATTCATGTCTAAATGGCATGAAAATAATCAGCTCAATTATAGGCAATTATTTCGATACTACAGACAGACCCTTCAATTTTATTTATATGTACAGATTAGATGTCATATGAGAATTTAATGAGGCGAAGTTCATAAGTCTTAGTGCGAATTATTTCATGAAATTGTCCCATGTTGGTGTGGGATTTATACGTTCCATGTTTATATTTGCCGTTACAGCCTATTAAAGTCCAATGCTTAACATAGGCCTCCCCCAAAGCTGAGCTCATATGCCATAGTTTTTTATTTATAGTCGTTACTAGGAAGACGCTGTTGCCCATCTCCTGATTTGTTTGCCTTTGTGGCCTCTTACAACACCATCGGAATAATATGGGTAGTGGATATTCTTCCACTACCACAAGACGGTTTTATGACTTATAACAGCTTGTCATAATAGACGATTTGACGGCTCCGTGGCGCAGTGGCTTAGCAATGAATTGCGATGCTGGGGGCCGCGGATTCGAATCCTGCACGGAGAAGTATTTGTATAACCTACAAATAATTGTCCGGGTTCTGGATGTTTGTCCTTGTGATATTTATGTATGTACACTACCTCTACGATACAGGAAAAATCCTAGTGTAGGGGTAACGTTTTTAAATAAATAAAAAATAGTTTAATTTGATATTGGGTATGTGCTTGTGTTGGTGATATGCTACCTATAATTTTTCGCTGCTCTATGGACTCTGCCTACCCCATCTGGGTATACGAGTGACATATAAGTTGTCACTGCTGCCCATTATTAACCTCCTTTAAAACATTGTATTCCTGGACACCGGTCAGTCCAATGTGTTTTTAAATAATGTTTAATATGATAGTAACTCTTGTCTTCGTAGTGATATCCCATCTTACGCCTTTATTGCTGCTGCCTATTGCTGGTTTGTGAACCCATTTGTCAACTTCTTGTGTATTATACCAGGTCAGAGTCATAGTAGTTGGGTTTTAAAATTGTATTCGTATAGTTAATACTCCTTTCCTGCTGGTCGTATGAGGAAGTTCAAGGTTGCTCAGCGAGCTACGGAGAGGGCAAAACTCGGGGTTTTTCTGCGTGATAGACTTAGAAATGAGGATATCTGTAGTTGAGCTAGAGTAACCGACATAACTCAAAGAATTACTAAGCTAAAGGGGCAATAAGCCGGCCATATAGATCAAAGAACCGACAACCGATGGGGAAGAAAATTTCTAGAGCAAATTGTAAGGCGGCCCCTACTAGATGGTGTGACAAGTCGATTGCAGGCGGCTCAGGACCCTGCTTTGTGGCGTCTTTGGGGAAGCCCTATATTCAGCAGTTAATAAACGTTTGAAATAAAAAAAAATCTGGTAACGTTTAAAACGTGTTTGGTACCAAGTGTAAGATATCCAGACCGGTGATGGGAGCAGTGTCGATGGTACGAAACGTCTGATACCGCGATTCTTACTTCACCTGTCAAGCGTGATTATTAAAGTAAATCCTCCATATAGCTGGAGGGGTATGGACATGAATGGAACGGACAACAGAGAGGTTTATTTTTCATAATATTGAAATATCAAACGAATTGACAGTGCATCTGAGGGTAAGTGGCTGCTGCAGCTGCTGCTCAGCACCTGCAAACAACTTCAAATAAAGAAGGTAGCAGATTAGTTGTGAACCCTCAGTACTAAGATGCATGCCCCGCAGCCTGTAATTAAAATAGTTTTCTATACCTTTCAGACCTTGACAAGAGGGTAATATCTACCTCAACGGACTCCGGAAGCATAAAATGAGTATACCACCTATGAGAGGAGGTGGACATTCATACGCCATCATTACACTGGATTTGGGGTTTGGGGAAGAAAAGAAAGGAATATATCTTTATGTCTAGAGCTTAAGAAAGTTTTATTGAGTTAAACATCACAAATGGGTAAATATATAATTTCATAAATGTCCTTTTAAGTGAGCTTAATTTCTCATTATAGTAATAAAGATGTAATCACGCCTAGCGTTTATTTGCTAGGGCAGAGAAACGATTTAAAAACCTATTTGTAGCGGAAACAGGCGCAAAACGTTGCCAAACTGCCGTTGTTGCTCATTGAATGTTCGAGGAATGGTGCAAAATTTAATGTATTAGGCGCAATTCAAGCACTCACATAAACACAGTTTAAAATCTTTTTAAAGAAAACAAATAAATAATAATATAATTTCATTCAAGACAAACAGATTAATAATTGCATTATACACAACATAGTCCAACATGCACCGACATAGGCCAAAGGATTAGTAAGCTAAAGTAGCAATGGGCCGGCCATACAGCTCAAATAACCAACAACCGATGGGAAGAAGAGTTCTCGAGTGGTGGCCTCAAGCCGGTAGACGAAGTGTAGGGCGGCCCTTCACTAAATGGAGTGACGTCCTCGTAAGAAGTCGATGTAAGTCGGTGGCTCAGGACGGTGCTTTGTTGCATTCCTTGGGGAGGTCTATGTTCATCTGTAGAATTGTGAAGGGCTGTAATAACGATGATGATGATGATGATGATACAACACAGTCAACATAAGTAGAGCCATGGTAGTTTAGAGACAAGACGTTAGCTTTAAACATCTTCGTCGTCACCAGGGAAATTGTTGCCAACATTAAAGCGCATTGATCTACGACATGTTTGGCGGTGGGAAGAGGATAACCTCGTGAGGAAACCTACGCTACAAGTAGTTACAAATGTATCAGGAATAATGTGGGCGCCACATGATGGTAAGTGGACGCTGTATTATCCTAGATAAAGAATCAAAATGAAGATGGGTTGTCACTCTGGGGACTAAGATACGAAACACAGCAACATCTGGTATTATGTGAGAGCGTGGTCCTACCCCGAGCTGACCCATTGCTACAACTATAATATAGCTGCACCGTCGCTCTACCATGCATGAAAACGTCCTTGATATATGTTATTCCTCCGGAGTTTAGATTGGCTTCAGATGTTTTCCGTAAGTATCGAGAACGTCTTATCTCGTCTCTCTGTGCAGAATTATAGTGGACGAGTGTGCGTAGTTTCCATATCTATTCCCTCACTCTGATAATCTGACGGGACGGTGATCGTACCGACGGAGCGAGATCGTGCACGCCCAGCTTTAAGCGATTCCCGAGGCAAGGGCACCTCCTTCCTGACTGCTATTGAGAATTTCCCAATAGAAAGGACCTTATAACAAATTTTGAGCCGACTTGAGATTCAAACCCAGAACCTCATGAATAGCGGTCGCGCCCCCCTATACATATTGTCGAAAATGCAATTATAAATTTATCGGAACATACTTTTGTTAATGTAGACTTTAAGCGAAAGGCTGTGTGCTTGCGGTCCTGCGAGGACATAGCGTGGAACGCGTAACCCACAAATTTAACACTGCTATACTTTTTTGAGATAAATTTGCACTTGGGCTGGCTTTTTGAATCGAAATTAAACTTCTCGATTTGTAGTTCATTCTAAAGAAAGAAATAGTTTAAATAGTAATAACCGATTCTTCGCTTCGATCATAGCTTAGTAGTTCTGGTCTAAAGATGGAAGAGCACAATAAAAGAAGAACACGGATCATAGTCTTAGGTATACCGCCGCCTTGAACGAGAAGTGTTTGCATTTATGAACAAATTTAGCCGATAGACTCCTAACCAACGCAGGAATCTTTTTGTCCTTTATAAAGTTAAGTCATAAATCGGGTAAAAAGAGCACTTTCATGCAACTTTATTTTGGTGCCAGCTGGCTTCAGAAAGGCGCTTATCAAGCAGGGCTAGTTTTCATAAATTGGACGTCGTACCCAGTTCGAGACTTCACACTTGTAACCAGGTGTTTCAAATGTCAACAGTACGGACATGCTGCAAGAATTTGCCGGGAAACCATCGACACGTGTGGATATTGTGGTGAATTAGGACATCAGGCAAATGCTTGCATTAAAAAAGCTGATCCAGTAAAGTGTGCAACATGCCTGCGTTTTAAAAAACCGAGCAACCACAAAACAGGTGACCCTGAATGCCCGGCTAAAAAGATGGCTATGTGATGGAAATAGATGCTGTTTGTTTATCAGTGGCGAAAACATGTGAAATTGATATGTGCAAGGAATATCTCTTCAAGGCCGCTAACTCTCTTACTATTTTAACACAGAACATTCATAGTATAAATTAAAACATGGATAATTTCTATATCGTCCTTCGAAGATTGGACACTGAATGCGAAGTTATCATACTAACAGAATGCTGTCTAAAATGCTATCTAAAAGCCAAACAACTTGCCATCACTGCCAGGATACAATACTTTTAGTAGTAAAACTGTATATAACCAAAATGACGGTGTAGTAGTATTTGCGAAAAAAAATAAACATATCAGTCGAAGAACCTGATATGCTAGATTGTAGTAGGTTATTGGTGAAACTGGGCCATGAAACTGCTAAATATATATATATATATATATATATATATATATATATATATATATATATATATATATATATATATATATATATAAATAATTTATCTCAACAGAAGGCAGTCATGGCGGAGCAAAAGACTACCTTAATATCTGTGCATGCCAGGGTCTGCTTCCAGCACATTTGCTCCCTACTCATCTAAGTGGTTCCTGTTTAGACCACACTTTACTAAAAATCAAGTAACTATCTACAACCATTGTCACCAATCCTATAGTATCCGATCATAGTGCCGTCGTTCTTAACTTAAGCCTTAAAATACCTAAACCGAAGTGTAAATACTCCATTCCTAAAACTAATATGAAAAACATTGAACATGCAATTCAAAACATTAACTTTAGCCCAGTTTATAAAACCGATGACGTAAACATTTATTTGCCTTACTTAATAAATAACGTACGAAATGCCATCGTTAGCAATACTTCGTATACCACAGTAGTTAAAAAAAATAACTTAAAGCCTTGAATTACACCCGGTCTAATTAGGTGCATGAAACATAGGGACAAACTATATCTGATGGCAAAATCTTCTTCAGATAATTCCGTCTTACAAATTTCATATAAAAGATATAGGAATGTTTGTAACAATATATTAAAAGTTGAAGTATTAATTATCTTACAAACTTACTGGAAGAGTCTGTGAGATAATAAAAGATTTGGCATGTAAAAGATATTGCATATATCCAAACAGCATAAATCTTCAGAAATTATTACAAAATATATCCTCGCCACTTATATCAGTAAATTAAGCAAATAATTACTTTGTGAACGTCGGTAAAATTTTGCATTTAGTATTTATGAATATAGATAGAGTTCAACTCTATATCAGAGTCATATGTAAAGTTATCAAACATATTTACTTTTAAACAATCTCCCCACTTGAAATCTGTAGTAATGGCCAAATCCTTACGCACTTTTTAGTTTTGATGTCCTAATAGCTCGATTCTACAGTTTTAAAATGATGTATATGTCTGGGTGTGTTCTTGTGCGTGTGGGTATGTGTTAGTCATTAAACAATTAAGTAATACAAGCTATACTTCTAAAGCCATGGCAGCTTGGAGTATACATAAGCTTACTTATGTATACTCTAAGTATGTCATCTAAACGCTTACTAAAAACTTCAGAGTACGCGAGTAACCAGGGTTCGATCCCCGTTGGCCCCAATGGAAATTTTTAATTTTGATTTTAAGTGTCAATTTAGAACATTCTCCGTAGTAAAGAAAAACATTGTAAGAAAACTTATATGTGTGTCTTTGTGCGCGTCTGTGTGTGTGTGTCTTGGAGCAATTAAATAATGCAAGCTCTACTTATAAAGCCATGTAGCTAAACGCTCAACACTAAACACTAAACGCTAAACACTCGGCTTAAATTTTTAACACGGGTTTGATCCCCGGTGGCAACGATGAAAATTTTAATTGCAACTTTAAGCGTAAATTTACTACATACTCCGTGGTAAAAGAAAAAAAAACTGGCCAGGTGCATGTCGGGCCACGCACAATGAGCATAATAAGTGAGTACGCAGTTTGACCGCCATAACGACTAAAAATGGGATCAAATAGGAAGATGGTAACTGAAGGAATTATTTTCAAATCAGACTTATTGGGAGTGGTATTCAAAAAACTTTTCAATTTTGAAAATAATACAATTTACATCAAAACATTCACATGCCAAGGTACAAAGATGATCATAGTTGACTATCTATCTATATATTATATCTATATATATATAACAAATCATCCTCCATTTACTTGTATGGAAAGTACCCAAAATAAATTATTTTTTAAAGATTTTATTTCACAGTTTTCTAGGTGTAATTAATATCTATAACTATGCCAAATTACAGATTTGTAGCACCTAGGGTCTCTAAGTAAAACCGTGGACGGACGGACGGACCGACCGACATGGCGAAACTATAAGGGTTCCTTGTTGTGTAACTATGGAAACCTAAAAATGTAGGGAGTTATACATCTAAGAATATTTCAAGGACATGTACGTGTAAAGTGAAATAAAATTTTTCAAGATGTAGGTTTGTACGTGGTAGAGCCATGATTAGCTATGTTATGGTTGTAGCAAGAATGGGTCGGCTTAACCGGGGAAGAACCACGCTTTCACAGAATACCAGTTCGAAATAGTAGATTAATGCTGATATGTTTCGTACGGTGAATGCAGAGACCCGAAGACCCTTTTTACTGGAAACGACGCATTCCATCTTAGTCCTCAAAGGTGACAACGCATCTGCATTTTGATTCTTAATCGAGGATAAGTGTAGATAGATGTCTATGGACCACGGTATCCACTTACCATCAGGTGGACTGAGTGGTCCTTTGTCACCCTTATTCTTTAAACAAAATCAAGTGAAGTCCGGCTCTCAGAAATTAGATTAGGTGTGTGTGTCCAGCAGTGTCACGTATAGTCTGTATGACTTTATGTTACGAATCTTCACTTTCAACTCTAAAACATTCTATCAAACGAACTCCATTTCCAAACATATTACATTAGGTAAATGTATCACGTTCATGCTATTGACTGCATACACAGCATCCGCTTTTACGTTTCTATACTTACGCGACGTGACGCTTGATTGAGATATAGTTCCGACGCTTTGATCCTTTATCTAGACTAACTTCAATGTGGACAATTTAGAAACTGTCTCGATTAAACTAATAAAGGGTGAACGTTGCGGGATTTTGTAAACATTATTTGAACTTTGGAAGCTTCGATGTAACAACGAAGAAAGTTTTAGTAATTAAAATAATAAAATCACAAGGATAATCATACAGAAATAATAATTTATAGGGCATATATATGAAACTCACACAAGTAGCGGGATTCGAACTCGCGACCCTCAGCGCTGCATCTCATTGCTAAGCATTGTTTAAAATTCACTCTTTTTTTATGTAACTATTAAGACGAAGTTTCAGTTGTTACTTTGTTTAATAACTGACGATTGCAGCACCAGATTACCCGTGAAACTGACCACTGGCATTAGGTTGAAATTAAATATTAATTTGTATTGCATTCAACAGTGTAGTGGCGATATAAGAATATCCGCTACTGTATATCGTCCCGTGGGTATTGTAAGAGGCGACAGTGGAAAACTGAAACAGGACAGGACAGAAGCATCTTCCTGACAACTACTCAAAATAATAAAAAAACTGCGGTTGTCAATCTATGAGTTAATCTATGGGGGAGCCCTATGTTCAGCAGTGGAGTTCTTACTACTTCTAAGTAATAGTTTCTTTGAGCAAGAAAACTCTGCTGAAGATCTTAAAAAAGTAAAAATATTTGATAAGCAAACGTTCAGCGATACAGAACATACGTGAGTGGAAACTATTTACATCGACGCAATATCTAAAAGCAGCAGAAACAAAATGTATCAAATAATTACTCGTAAAAAGATAAAAGGTGCAAGCTTTCTCGAATCTTCTAAAAATTTTGATGTCAATGTCGACAATAGATCGTACAATCAGGCAGGTTATGTTGTGCTCATGATATCCCCACCTAAACTAGCTATTTCGTGAAAAACTAAGATCAATCCAATCATCAGAAAAACGTTTATTTTTTATACATCAAGGGTGACAAGCGAGCACACAGTCCACTTGATGATAAATGGAAATTGTGGCTCATAGACATCTTAATCTATCCTCAAATAAGAATCAAAATGCAGATACTTTGTAATCCCTAAAGACTAAGATGATATGTCTCATTTCCAGCAAAAAGGGTCTCCGGTTCTCTACACTCACCATACGAAACACAGCAGCGTTAAGCTGCTAATTTACGCTGGTACTCTGTGTGGGTGTGGTTTTTCCCCGGTAAAGCCGACCCATTCGTGCTACAAACATTATAAAGCTGCAGCGTGGTTCTACCACGTATAATGGTAAATATCTATATTTACCATTATAACATATATATTTCTTTTGTGATATATATATATATATATATATACCACAGAAGAAATATATAACCCTTAAAAAAAGTTATAAAGTTTTATTATATCTATTGCACTAAGCTACTCAATACTCAATGCAACTTGTACCGTGTAGGGGCGTTGTAAGAATATCCACTACCCCATATCGTCCCGGGAGTGTCGTTAGAGGCGACAGAAGGAAAGATGGACTGCAGCATCTTTTTTCAAATTAATAAAACTACGGTTGCCAACCCGCCTGCCAAGCGTGGCAACTACGGCATTCATTTCATTTCATCTAATTTCAGCAGAGTTCTCTTATAATGTATAATGAATAAAAGAAGGTGTAAAATTATTTTAAAATTTTCAATTTATTTTCCATGACTATGAAATACTAGCTATCCCTCGCGACTTCGCCCGCGGGGAATTTACTACGATTTCATAGGTTTTAATTTTCTTGCGCGGAACCCTAATTCTTTTTCTAAAATAAAACTTACTCCTTATAACATCAGCTATCTGCCAGTGAAAGTCCCGTTAAAATCGGTCCAGCCGATTCGGAGATTAGCTGGAACACACAGACAGACAGACAGACAAAATTTTAAACATTGTTTTTTCGTTAATAGTGCCCTATATACTTTAATACGCGTTTCGTAAAAAGCTGTTATTTTAACATTACAAACAGACACTTAAATTTTATTTATTGTTAAGATAAGGATTAATAGCAAAGTACGAATAATGTGGCCTAGTTTGTACCGGCGTTAGTATTGCATATATTACATATGGACTTTTTTGTAGATATTGATGTCCTCTATAAAACTGTAGCACATCACTTTGCTCTATCGTCAATAGTTTCCGCAGCGTACGCGATATAAGGATTTTTTTGGTATTTTTTTACACCTTGGGTTACATTAACGAAGTTTCCATACGGATCCCTAACTTTTTGAAAATATTATATCGCCTATGTCCATCAGGAATAATGTAGAATTCTAATGGTGAAAGAATTTTTCATATCGGTCCAGTAGTTTCGGAGCCTATTCAATTCAAACAAACAAACAAATCTTTCCTCTTTATAACATTATAGTGTAGAAAAACAGTGAATCGTCTATTACAAAGTGATCACATTGTAAACCGTCGCTGTACGGTATTCATAATTCTCTTTTAATTTATTAGCTTGGACCATGTTGCAGTGCTTTAAGGGATTAGCTGGTGTTTGTTCAATTATTCAAATGAAGTCCCCTGCACCAGTCATGCATCACCGCAGTGTTTAATTTGTATCCGTTATAGCTATGGGACGCTGCCAGACAACGTCGAGAAACAAAAGCTTCGAATACAAACAGAATTGGTTATGTTACACGTATATTATGATTAAGCGGTGTTATGTAGTGATATAGTTTATACAATGCAATATAAACAGAACTTATGTACATTTACGAGTAGCATTTTTTTTACGTTACTGGTGCAGATGTGGTTACGAGTGGATTTAACTAGGCCATAGATCTCCTTTTCTAGCTCGTTAGCTACGTTAGCTTCGTGCATAGCTTTTCCAAGTAACATTTTACTAGATATTTCTGTGATATGTTATGGTTTTTTAATAATTCTGCCGCTGTATTATGACTGCAACACGATTAGTTCGTCTCTTCAGAAGAAGGACCATGCTTTAAGGAAAAACCATTGCAAAATAGGGGAATAATTCTGAACTTTGCATAATACAAAATACTTTTTAATGGTAATGATGCATTCTTTTTTAGTCCTTGACAACTTATATGTAACGTTTCCTTAAATAGCGGAGAGATATAATATGTAGGTTTCCATGGGTGTCAGCATTTATATACCTTCAGGTGGACTATGTGCCTGACGCAATATTAGTCTGAAAACAAGTCTAGATTCCAATCTGTAATAATATATGGCTTTAATATAAGACCAGTGGTGTGGATCTTAGCAAGTTAGTATTGAAAAGCTGAAGGTCCAAACAGTTTAGTCCACGTCATGATCATGATTGCGGTAAAGCATCCCAAACGTCAGGAGTAAAAATAAGTTAAATTAAACGCGATAAAATTAGTTTTGTTCAAAGTTAAGTAAATTTAGTGTGGCGAATAAGCAATATATAAGCTCAATTGCTTGTTGATAACAATATGGCATTCGAATAGCTGGTATGTTACAGGGTTTTATATTAATCAATAAGGAACTTTATAGCTAACGTTATTAAAGGAGAAGGTTCTCGCAATTGGATTGTGTGTTCTTTTTTTATGAACATTACGCGATTTTTCGTAATTTTTCGCGTTTATTCTACAATTGGGAACCGATTTTAATGATTATTTTTTACTACATGATGCGTGCACTGCTATGTTCCTGTCTGAAGGATATAAAGAGTCAATGTAATAACAGGCTGTGAGGCATTTTATCTGTCTTGAGAGGTGATAACAAAGCTGTAGCCTTCTTTGTTTGAAGTTGGTTGGAGGTGTCCATGGACTGCAGCAGCCACTTAGCATCAGGTTAACGTTCGTTTGTCATTTCTATTTTACAAAAAAAGATTGTAGCTTAAGCAATATACATATCTTTAATTATAATACATATTCAAATTTCAATTTAGTCTGTGGGAGAATTTCGGAAGAACGTTTTACTTGGTAGAGCCATGCTGCAACTATACTGTGGTTGTAGCACGAATGAGTCGGCTCAACCGAGGAAGGACCTAGCTCCTATAGAATATTAGCGAAAAATGGTAGCTTAATTCTGCTGCGTTTCTTATGGTAAATGTAGAGAACTGGCGACTCTTTTTACTTGTAACGAGGCATTCCACATTAATCCTTAGTGACAACACATCTGCAATTCGATTCTTAACCGAGGACAGATGTAGATGTCTATGAGAGATGTAGATGTCTATGAGAGATGTAGATGTCTATGAGCCACATTATTCCCTTACCATCGGGTAGACTGTGTGCTCGTTTATCACCTTTATTCTATAAAAAAAGCACTATATAGTTTTTAACTTTGAAGAACATCGTTTATTTTCAAAAATAAAAACCACATACCTCAACAAGGAAATGACGCTGCCTTCAAGCGGATATTAATTTGCTCCCCAGAGAGGCGAGAAACCGTCGGCAAATAATGATGTCCCGACTAACCATTAATCCTGATTGGTTTCTTTTTTTCGAGCTATGCTTTTGATTTAAACTTAAATCAAGCAGAAAATTAATGAGGCGTTAAATTTGTGGTTAAATTTTATCTTTTTGTATTTAATTTAAAATTTTAACTAGCGATCCGCCCCGGCATCACTCGAATTATTTCTGGATCTCGATAACGTCACCTTTTTTTTCACATGGGGAAATGCCTACGCATACCCGCCTCGCGGGGGCAAGGACGAGTTATGTCGGACTCGCACCGACTAAAACCCCATGGTGTTCCACCTTCGTCGCATATTGGCAGGGCCACGGGTATGCTTTCGCACACATCCGCGGCCCCACCAGCGCTGGCTGCCCCATGGCAGCCCCTCCTCGGGAGAGGACTACTCCTCCCCCATCTCCTTCTCAGGTAAGGCGCACCAGAACACATGGCGCGCCCTCCTCCGCGGCTTCCAACTTCACATGCGTAACTGACGCCCCCATGTCCGATGTGCGAAGGCCATGGGGCCAGGAAAAACTAGCACTCAGAAGCACCAGCCTTCCTGACCCCAGCAGCGGAACTGGTCTATGGCTCCGCCGCCAACCAAGATTCGGCTGCGGAAGGTAGGGAAAGCAGCGTCTCGCAATACCAACACTCCTCTTCTTCCGCGACTTCACCTCGGCTGCAGCGGTAGAGGGGAGGACACCTCGCCGCAGCCCACCGACACACATTCGAAGCGGGCTCGCCAAGCCCACTCGGAGTGGCCACCTCGGGCCGGACTTACACCACGGGCCAGCCAAGGGGTTCCTCTTTGTTCACTGCGGGTGACCAAGCCTCGGCTACAAAGCCCCCCCGCCACGACAAGGCGGGAACCCGTTCGGTGGTAGGGGTCGACAACGTCACCTATCGGGTCCAATTGTAAATCTAAACCATCCACTCAAACACGTACAAAAAAACTTTTAAAAATCGGTCCAGCCGTTTAGGAGGAGTTCAGTGGCAAACACAGGTATAGAAAAATTGTATACATAAATATTGAATTGACAAACGAACTCACAGTCCACCTGATCATAAGTGGCTATTGCAGTCTATAGACACCCGCAACTTACTCCAAACAAACAATGCAGACACGTTATCATTTCTAAGGACTTAGTTGGAATGTCTGACATACTGTAATTATACTACTGGCTCTCTATACCATTCAGACTGTAATACAGGCAGTACACGCGCTGCTGCTTGGCAGCAGAAATAGTTAAGAAGATGCTATTAAATCAGACAGACTCCAAGGCAGGAAAGGAATATGCTACGCTACAGCTATATAATGGTTTTATAAGTAAGAATGGGGTCGGCTTGACCACGCTACCCACAGATTAACAGCGTAAATAGCAGCTCAATGCTGGTGTGTTTCCTATTATGAATGTAGAAAACCGGAAACTCGTTTTAGTGTAAATGAGGCAGCCCATCTTAGGCCTCAGGGGTAACAACGCATCTGTATTCTGTTTCTTAGTCGAGGATAGATGTAGATGTCTATGGGCCACAACATCCACTTACCGTCAGGTGGACTGTGTGCTCGTTTGTCACCCTTATTCCATTAATAAAACGAAAGGAATCGAATGGTGGATTCAAAACCACGACCTTTGTGTTCGCGGTCCACGCCTGGCCGTTAGGATACTGTCGCTTTATTAATTCGGTGTTGTTCTCTATACGGTTGAGATACGTTCATCCAACTGCTGTCCGTATTGTGACGTTGCACTTGCAGCTACGTAGCGCGACTATATGCACATTCATAAATCTAAATCGTTTCAGAAGTGCAAAGCATTCGTCTCTCGTAGTTGAAAACGCAACGGAGCGTTACAATGTAACTCTACAGGGTTGGCATCTTTTCGTCACGTGAGCATAAAATAATAAAATTTACCTTTTCCGTTACAGCCTGTTGATGGGAGAGGCCTATGTCCACTGCTGAACATAGGCCTCTCCCATAGATTGTTTCATAGGGGGATATTTTTCATAGTTGCCACGCATGGTAATTGGGTTTGCAACCGCAGTTTTTCGTTTTAAGTCGTTATTAGGAAGACGCTGCGGCCCATCTCATTATTTGTTTCCCTCTGTCGCCTCTTACGACACCCACAATATGATAATATGGAGTAGTAGATATTCTTACATCGCCACTACACGGCAAAGTAAAATTGATCACGTATGAAATTAATTTTTATGCCATCTAATGAAAAATAGTTAAACACATTTGTCTGAACACAAATTGGCAAGCAACATTTTATTCAGTTATTACTGTTTCGTTTTAACTTTGCTTATTTAATAACATTTAAAAAACTTTTTGAAAATAATAGAAAGCTTGTACCTAGTAATAAAAACGAGACTTTAACTCAATCCTGAAGCTTTAGTTTATTTTATATCATGAAAGGGTACATAATTAAAACAATTACATGGAGCAGTATATTAAATCTCGTGTAGTGCCGGTGTAAAAATATCATAATTATACCGCTGGTGAACGAAAATTTCACAAAGATGTGAATGATGATGACCACGATTATTGATATTAGATTGATTATTGACAGACTGGGCTTATAATTTGCTGTATAAAATGAGAAAAAGCTGAGAGAGCCGCGGTAGCTCACAGGTTAATGATCTACGATTGATTTATGTGTAATTGAAGCTCCTTCGTGTCCCTCCTAACACTCTCCTTGTTGCCATCGTTCATCCTGCTCTTGTGAAAAGTCATCATCATCAAACATCGTGAGGAAGTCTGAATTTCTAAGAAATAAAATATTCTGAAAACAAAGTCAATTTCACCAACACGCATTGGAGCAACGTGTTGGACTTATTGCTCTATAACCCTAACTGCCTAGTGATCGTCCACACGGTTGAATCCGGGTCAGACTAAAATCTGTTATTGAGTTTTTCTAACAAGAAATTCTCAGCAGCAGCCCAAAGTCAGGAGTTAAGCGGTGTTTCACCCCCGTGCCTTGGCATTGCAAAGCACGTCAAGCCATTGGTCCTGCACTTGATGTCTCTACAGTCGTGTCGGATTAGAGTCCCATCGGACTATGAAAGTGAGTTAATAGAGAGTGCACTTGTGCTTGCACTATAATCCTGTTACGCGCAGGTGGCTATTATTATCATGTATTCTTTTTTTCTCAAGATTTTCTAAAATCTTAGTTTTTGAGAAATACTCACGTGCATCCCTTTGGGAATCAAAATTTGAGATGTCTTCTTACAAAAATTTTTGGACAATACGGTACGTGGCTGCTTTTTGCATGGTAATATAACAATTTTCAGGAAGATATAATAGTTTAAGGGAGTGGGACAAACATTTCGGATCACACCAGTACTAGAGAGCACCAGCGGCACAATGTATACTTTGTTTATTTTCCAGATTCTAGTTACTTCTTCATTTATGGAGGAAGTTTTGCTTAAGCTTAATAAACAGAATTAATCTTTCGTCGTACATGGAGACTTTAATATCAATATCCTTGAAACTTCTTCCATGAGTATTAAGATTAGATCATTGCTCAAATCATACAACCTTGTTAATTTGTTATTTGAGCAAACATGTATTGGAGGTCCTAGTGCCACTTGTATAGATAATATTTTTACTGATGTTGAGCCCTTACATAAATAAATTATTCAAAATTTAAGTTCTGATCACTGTGGGCAGTTGGTCTCGCTACCTTAAATGCACAAAAAGCAGAAAGTTAAGAAAGTTGTGCTTGTTCCAATAAATGAACATCGTTTAGAGAGATTTAGAAGTAGTATAGTGAAAAAGCTGCCATTTCTTCCATATAAAACAATACTAACTATTTATATGACGGACTCTGGCAGTAAAGAGATATATTTGATGATTAATAGACGATATTACTCCATGTAACTGGAATAAAACTAGTTTCACGGATTTTATACCGTATTGTCACGGGGGGAGGGACCGACCATGGGTGCTATTAAGTTCCCAAATCAAAAGTTAAAATAACACGCGATGAAATCCGTATAACTACTTTCATTCTATTTGTAATATTCGCGTAAATATAAGGAATTATTCTATGTAACTGTTTAATAAAATTACTTAAAAAAGAAATGCTACTGATATATTGATTATTTTCTATGTAATGTGTACAATTAGATGTTGCATGTAGTGTGATTTAAAAAGGTATATAGAACCTTCAGTCTTCATAAGTAAAATTTTACAGAAGCTTTGAAAATGGAGAAAATATAAGGTAACCAGGTTCTGCATTTAATGCGAGTTAATAATTTTAGCAACTTTGTTGTGGGAACTTTAAGAAATATATTTGAATGTTCATGACAATATCTGTCCTGTCTATCAATTAGTGTTTTTTTTTTTTCAATATTTTGTCGATAGTCACTAAATTATCTTTTTGAGTGGAAAATTTATCAACGTATCCTTAATATTAGGTCCTTACATATGAAATTAGCGTTTTGTACGGGAGGAATATAAAGTCATTTTTTTTTTGTAAAATATATTTAATTAATCAAAGTATGCACCGTTGTTATCTATGCACTTTGCCATCTCATAGGTAGTTCATTGATCCCTTACTAAAAAACTATGGGGCGAGAATCAATAAACTCTTTGAAGGCGGTTTGACTGCCGCATCGGAGTTGAATTTTTTCCTTGTAAGAAGTTGTCCAAATTCCGGAATAACTGGTAATCTGTTGGAGCAAGGTCCGTAAGTACAGTGGATGTCGCAGACATTCCATTGTA